>ML790878.1:668861-681281 GCA_009831015.1 Picea engelmannii | reverse complement strand
CTATAATCTTGTTCAATCTAAAAGATCTACACATTTTCTCTAACATCCATCTTTCAATAGAATATTACAATATTACAATATATAATATATTAGAATATTAGAATATTACAATTGTATACCATATTACAATGTAATATGGTAATACCATATCTCGTGTAATTTTTTTTTTTGAATTTAAAGTCATCGTCGCAAAATCAATGATAGTTCATCAGAAACAAAATTTTATTTTGAACAACCATGGCAATAGGGACGAACGTTCGTCGCAATTTGTCATGGTTTTTCGTCGCATATACAACATCTACGTTGTAAGTTTGGTCTTGAGATACATTTTTGTCGCTACTGCCATGGATTTTCGTCGCAAGTTGCCATGGTTTTGCGTCACACATACAACATCTGCGTCGTAAGTTTTTGTCTGGGCATAAATTTTCGTCTCAATTGCATTGAAGTTTCGTCATAATTGCCACGGTTGTTCATTGTAATTGCGACGATGCATAGGGTTAACCGATCTTGATAGTCATGACACGTGGAGAGATAATTTCGTCGATGTTTCCATGCACTCCTGGATCGTGGATATAGCGAAGAAAATATAGTGAGGAAAAAAAGTCTCGGCTTTCATGGAAATTGCGATGGATAAGTGTGGAAATATCAACGAAAAACTGTCGCAAATTTGGTCATATGTACTAGTGAGGTAATCCGTGGGCAGAGGCGAAAAGAGAGAAAATGGATCTACGAAGAGAGTAGAGAGGAAAAAAATCATTTTACAGTTCTCTGGTTCAAGGAAGAACTGGGGAATAATATTGTTCTGGGTGCTAGAATCCACAAGCAGGGTTTTTCATTACAAGATGATAAACAAGGCTAATGAGTGACTATGGAGGTACTCAAGAAGACCTTCTTGTTTGTCGTAGAGAAAAATTGGTTGCCAAGATCTTGTAGGAGGAGCAAAGTACCCTTCTTCCTCGACAGTCATCGAGCAAGAGGAAAGAGTCTCTCTCATAGCATCATGGCCTAGCTTGGGGGTGGCCAACAATAAACCCTTCAGGAGTGGTTGTGCCTATAGTTGGGTGGAAATAAGCACCCTTTTCAGTAGTTGTTTCACAAACTCAGATCTTCTAATAAGTATTTTATTTCTCTATCTATTGAAATTGAAATAGTGGTTGAATGCATTCACATGGTTATGACTGAGTGTTGTATTGAATAATTAAATGCATAAATATGCATTATTCCTCTGTGAGTTAGTGCTTATAAATGAGTGTATGTTTAGCTTAGTTGAGCAGTTAAAGAATTGTAGAGTGTAAGCCTACAATAGTTTTGAGGAAAGAATTCGTTGGAATGGTTAAGCCCGACAGTTTCTAAAACCTACCTTAGCGGGAATGTAAGGTTTAAACTTCGTGGAAGAAGGGAATTTCCTTCAAACTCCTCTTCGTATGACCAAGGATTCATGTCCAGACCCTTAAACCTTATACGACTAAAGAATTAGTGTGTATCCCACGAGAGTCTTCAACAGACCCATGTGACCAACGTTTGGGAACCCAGTGCTAGACCAGAGAGGAGCTAAGTATTTTAGCTTCGAAACTCTAGAGTACCATAACCTTACCCTTTTGTAAACCAGTCGAAGGTGACCGACTGTTACGGTCATCCACATGGTTGACTCGCACCTGATGGTCTCCCTAACCATGACAAATAGATTTTCCCACCGCTAAGCCTTAACCCCTTTAATCGTCGTGAATTAACGCGAACCAATGATTTGATAGTATTCAAGAGTCCCCTTGACCATTAGATCTACATCAAGGAAACTTCGACGAAGTTCCACTCCGGGAGAATAGAAGTGATATAGCATCAATTTTAATGAACATAGAATCTTTGAAGTGATGAGAGTCATGGATTTGGAGATCCAATGGAAAAGCACCCTCAGTTGTTGGATCGAACCTAGCGAAAAAGAGTGATAAGAACTTCAACAAATTCCCACTTCATGAGACTGGAGGTGGTTTAACATCCAAGCCTCTGAATGTCAGAATCTTGAAGACACGAGGACCATATATCTAAGGATCTTTCAGGAGCTTCCTCGACCATCGGATCCCTACCAAGGTTAGCTCAATGCTAACCACTTCGGGAGGCTAGAAGTGGTTCAACGCAGTAGTTTCTGAATGTTGGAGTGATGAAGTGATGAGGGCCATAAATCGAGGAATTCATAGGAAGTTCCCTTGGTTGTTGGATCTATGCCAAAGAAACTTCAGCGAAGTTCCAATTCGGGAGAGTGGAGGAAGGTTAACACTGAAAATTTCGAGGATCGGAGCGACAAATTAATATGGACCATAGATTTGGGGATCCTTCGGGATCTCCCCTGGCCGTTGGATTTATCTCGAGGTTATCTCGGCGTTGACTGCACTGGGGAGAATGAGGAAGTTACATAGCCAACTCCCCGAAGGCTGATACCCCAAGCAAGGGAGGTCGTGGATCCGGGGACTACGTGGACCGATAATATGCGTGCCATGTGTCAGGGCTAGGTGGCTATCAGTCCGAGATGATGTGGCATCCTGAGTTCACTCAAGGTGATGTGGACCCACATTAGGTATGCCCTATGTCACCTAGATTGGTGCATCTGTAGACCCCATGGACCTATTAGATGGTGACACAGGTCACATCCAGTAGGTGACACGTGTAAATCTCTCTTTTACCATGTGTCTGGCGTTGGGCTCATCTAACAGGTGGGATTCTCCAGACCCACTTGTACTTTCCACTGTGTACTACACATCATCCCACGTGATAGCGGATACTTCGGCAGTTCGGATTCCGACGAGTCCGAAAGTTTGGGGTATAGAGTATAGATCAATGTAAGGACCCAAAGGCTGGGGCCACGTGGAGAAATCTCAGTGCCCCTTCACAACTTCACTAGTTCAGAGCTCTGAAGGAGTGAGTGTATTAATCCCCCTAGGACTCCCAAAGCTTAGAGTCCTGGAATAAATCATGATCGTCGACTATTGGCCACATGGAACAATCTCGAGGCCCCTTCGTAACTCTGCCAATTTGACACTCCAGGGATCTCATATGGTGGAGCAGGAAATATCTCTGAAGCCAAAGTCCCAAAGTCCTTTTCTAACTATAGGATCTCAGAGGGTGATGCAGACTGTTGATTTCCTTCGTTGATCAGTGATCCAGGAATTTGGCCTTTGGGAGGAAGGTCATGCAACACCGTTGGAACTCCCGAAGTCTGGGAGTCCTGAAGTCCCAAAACATTCACTAAGTGTACCTTTTAGTTCCTGGTTTTCAGCCTGAGGTCACAAGGAGGAGTCTGCTAATTGACTTAGGTTATGAGTGTGAGATGTAAACTTCAGGAAAGCAGAAAAGGAGGGTTTTTTCTTAGTAAGGTACCGGAAATGAGTAGAAAGAAAAGTGAAACATCAATTCCCCACCTCTTATATGTTTTTTCAAGGGGTTGGGTGTGTGACAAATTGGTATCAAAGAATGGTTACAACACTTGGCCTCCTTGGGCTCATGGACGAGTCATTCAAAAATCAGACCAACAACAACCGTTAGATCTTTAATCTACGGTCGAGATTGGGTTTTATGTTATGATGTAATATTTGAAATCCGAACCGTAGTTGGATTTCAAACAATTAATGAGGCATATTCTATAAGATTACGGGTTCGTCAAAGGTCAGGTCCACTACCACTCTTTATAAAATCCACAATGAATACATGCCATCCAATTCAAGATCGGATTTCAAACCTAAAACAAAAACTGTTTTGGATTTGAATTATGCGTACAGGTCCCGACGTTAACTCGTGTGCTTATACCTTTCCACAATGGATTATGATCATCAATCTTACTCGAGATCGACTCTAAAAGGTCACAATTTTCAAACATATAGTTTTCCCTGGGTTTATTGTACTAAACAGAGAAGTTATAATTGAAAACAGAACCTTCTGTCATTATATATATATATATATATATATAAAATGTGTGTTGTTCATAAACTAGCAGGTCATTGACTAACAAAAAGTTTTAATAAGCACTCAAACAGTCACCAGACCACCAGAAAACTGTAGTGTAAAGGATGGTGACACACCATGAATTGGGAGAAATATCCCACAATAGAGAGGAAGAATCTGATGTCAGGAGGGCAGTGGAAACCCCTCCAGATTTGCCTGAAACTGTAAGAAGACTCATGGAAGAGTTACATAGTTGTAAGGTTGACAACGAAAGGCTAATAAAAGAGAAGGAGAAGAAAACATAAATTAATGTAGTTCTACTACAAAGCTTGTCAGACATACAAAGGTAGCTACATCATGGACCATCAACCAGTCAGGTGGATAGATATCACACAAAGAAAACCTTGAGTCCACTCAAGATATGAAAGCACGGTCATGAAAGTGACCACACCAGGAGGAGAATCTCAAGGAGTGCCCGACATGGAGCCAAGAGACACTCAACGAAGGAATCCTCTAGTGAGGAAACTGACAACTCCAAGGGATATTCTAGTAGAAAAACTAGTACACATTCCCAGAAGAAAGGAAAGAAGAGGAAGTATTCCAAGAGTTATGACCCTAAGGAGTTTAAGAAAGCCAAACCAACCACCTTTGACGAAGAAATCAAGAAAGGGGAAGAAGCATAATTTTGGCTACTCAGCTTGAAGAAGTACTTCAAATTTCATGACTACTCTAAAAACTTAAAGGCTCGGAAAGAGATTTTCAACCTGAATGGGAAAGATTCCATTGGGTGGGAGAACCTTCAGAATGTGAAAGAGATCCATGAGAAGGAACTGTCATGCAAATAATTTGAGAAATACTTCAAGAAGAAGTATCTGTCAGAAAAGCACTTTGATGGGAAGACCAAGGAGTTCTATGAACTCAAGCTGGGAAAACTCACCATAGATGAATATATCAACAAAATTTTAGAGTTGATGAGGTGTGTGCCCTACATCAAAGATGAAAAGGTAAATATGCAATGAGTTATTAGTGGATTACCTCAGTCCTACTAGGACATAATTGAGTTTGTTGAGACAAATACCTTAGAAGACACTATCTGAAAGGCAAGGTATTGCTATGAGTAGTTCAAGAACAAGACCAAACCTCACAAGGACTGGAAGAATAAAAGTAGTATGGGATTCAAGAAAAAGGGGTCTAAACCCTCAATATTCAAATTCTATGGGAAAGGTTCTAGGATGAGCCTCCCTACTAAAAGTGTATACCAGCAAGATTTCCCCTCTCAGAGTGGAAATAAACCCCTTGAGATAGCCCCAGGTAAGACTGATACCACAAAAAGAGAACCCTTGAAATGTTGGGATTGTGGATAAGAACATCGGCTGAGGGACTGCCCATATAGACAACATAACAATGGGAGGCTCTACAACATCCAAGAGGATACCACAATCAATGATGTGGCTAGGAGCATGCCACAACTTTATGTAGATTTGGATAATAAACAAGCCGACCACCAAGATTCAATGGTGGAGATGGAAGGTATGATTTTCAACTATCTAGTTTCCATTTTAATTGACCATTTCAAGTAAGGGGTGCTACAATTTTCTCCAATATTGACTTAAGGTCTGGATACCATCAGGTCCGAATTAAGAATGAAGACATCCACAAAACAAACTTTAGGAAAAGATATGGTCACTATGAATTCATGGTGGTGCCATTTGGCCTAACCAACGTGTTAGCACTGAGAGTCACCCTCATACTGCAAGAGGATAACCTCAATATCCATAAAAATGTTTGTGGAGGTAGGTTTATGAGTGGAGGTCAAATGGACAAAGCTCGGTACAAGAATGTTTTAACACAAAAATTGGCAAGCAATGCATAGGGAAATGACGTCCTCATTAACTTCAGTCAGTGGTTTAAGGTTAAAGGTGAGCAGAGGGAAGACTTAGTGAAAAAGGTGAACAAGTCTGTCATGAGCATCCAGATTTCAAGCATCTTGGTGAAGAAAAACTCAGGCACAAGAGCACTCTTGAACTCAAGTTTTAGACACTGAAATATATCACAACAACATAATAATCAAACCTCCATTACCATGAGACTACAACAACTCATCTGGATCATCCATGCACAAGCATTTCAGCATAAGAGGAAACAAGACAACGAAGGAAAATACCGAAATGGGTCGCAGCAACATTATAATCAAAACTCCATTACAATACCACTACAACAACTCGTCTAGATCATCCATGCACGAGTGTTTCAGCACAAGAGAAAACAAGATGATGAAATAAGTTGACTTCTATTAATGAGAAAGTATCAGGTCTCATACATAACCAAAGAAAAACTCTGGTATCAAACTATTACAAAATAGGGAGCTCTGCTCAACCATCTACAACCCCTACCAAATTCTTCAACTTCTCTATTTATACTTAGATCAGTGGACAACCGCTAAGAGAGTCATCTGGCCATCTTGTCCAAGGATTTTTGTCTGTGCATCCTTCTGTCAGACTCTGTGTGTATTCTTCTGTCAGATGCAAGATCAGATAGGACTACAAGAAGAAACCATCCATCGAGGTACCTTGGGCTGATATTTATGTCTCCTCGGACAGAGCTTCCATGCCTTGTATTTATGGAGTGAAACGAGGTTTCAACTACCAGTCCTCGTTCATTAACTGAATTCTCCTCGGGATCGGGACAAGGCTCAATGCCTAGGGGGATTCTATGTGATGCTCTCGAATTTGACGCTGAATAAGAACATGATTGTGGGGACGTCAAAGGTGGGTTGGATCCACACCTCTTTTGAGCCCACAATTCACCACCTTTCACCATGTAACCCTTTCTCCATACTGTGGTTTCGATTGAGAGACCGCTCTAGAAATTTATCGTTCGAGCATGTTCCATCCCCGCAATGAAGTGTGGTTGTCAATCTGCTGCAATCTGTGATTTGGGAATGCCTTACTTTTGCTACCACGCACTGCTTTTGGATGGACCATGCTTCCTGCTACAAATATCAACGGTTCACAATTACTTTGGGAGTTTTTCTTTTGCTTTCTCGCGCAATCCTCTAAAGTGTCATATTTCCAAAGTGTTAGACCTAGCACTGTGTGTCCTCTTATTTTGGATGACCGAGATTTACTTCGAGAGTTAAGGCTTCTGTCCCTTTCAATGCATAGCTCTTACAATCCTTCAGAATGTCATATCTCCGAAGTGAGCGATCTACCTCCATGTGGCCTCTTGATTTGGATGACTGAGATTCACTTCAGAAGTTTTGGATTCAGGCCCTTTCAATGCATAGCTCTTACAATCCTCTGGAGTTTTGTATCTCCAAAGTGAGAGATTTGCCTCCACGTGGCCTCTTGATTTGGATGACTGAGATTTACTTCGAGAGTTTAGGCTTTGGGCCCTTTCAATGCATAATTCTTACAATCCTCTGTAGTGTCGTATCTTCGAAGTGAGAGATCTGCCTCCATAGGGCCTCTTGATTTGGACGGTCGAGATTCACTTCGAAAGTTTAGGCTTTGAGCCCTTTCAATGCATAACTCTTACAATCCTCTGGAGTGTCGTATCTCCAAAGTGAGAGATTTTCCTCCACGTGGCCTCTTGATTTGGACGGCCAAGATTCAGTTCGGGAGTTCAGGCTTCAGGAGCTTTTCTTCTGCTTGCTCATGAAATCCTATGAAGTGTCATTGTTAGCACTATATGTCACCTCTGGATTATGATAGAGGTAAGCCCAATACCCATAAGTTTTATATGTCACAATGAATAAATAGGGGTGGTCGAATGGGTGCAGACCCAAGAGAATATCTCTTTAACTCAGAAATCCAAACTAGGCAATGCACGAACAAGTGAGATATTGATCTAAATTTAGTCAGTAAGTTGTAGTAAAGGGTGAGTAGGTGGAGTAACTGGAGGAAATGTAAAGGTCTGCTATGGACATCAGGTCTTCCAGTAGCCTAAGGAAGAAAATCTTTAAGAACGAGATCCTCTTGGACCCAAAGCTTCAGACACTAAGATATGTCTTAAATGACATAGTTACAACAACACAGTGATCAAACCTCCATCATGATACTATAACAACATCTTGACTAGATCCTCCATGCCCGAGCTACTCAGTGTAAGAGGGAAAAAGATAACACAGGAAACTGATTAAAACTGGTCAAAATACTGCTATGCTCAAACATACATCACAACAACATAAATACCCTCGACTGGATACTCCAATTCCGAGTGTTTTAACACAATTGTTTACAAAGATATGAAAATAAGTTGACTTACATTAAACAAGAAGTCTCAAATCTCATTACATAACAAAGAACCAGAGATTCATCAAAACTTTACAATCTAGGATCCTAGCTCAATCATTGACCATAACAAAATATCAAAATTGAGTATATATACTCAAAACTACCAACGGCTCCTAGGAGCACGATCGAACTACTTCATTCAAATATTTTTGTTCCCTCCTTCTTATGTCAGTATGCACATGTTTTCCTCTATTAGACGCAAATTTAAGACAGTATGGGCTTTGCAGGAAAATGCATCTACAGAGGAATTTTGGGTTGTCAGCCTGCCGCCATGGCCATCCTTTCATACTTTCCATTTATGGTTGAAATGAGGCTTCAACCACCATCATCCACTTTCATTAACTGCCTTCATTGGGATCGAGATGAGTTATGACCTTCATGAATGCTCTAGGTGGTGCCCATGACTTTGCTGAATTAATATCAACACCTAGAGCCTCGCTGCTCTTCTTCTGCAATCAATACAACCATTTTCATCCCTTTGGAGTGGCTCCCTTCTATCGCTCCAATCTGGCACAGGACCCTGGGCCACGACTTGGAGCTTACATCCAAACGCACCTTCGGGACTTTTGCCTTTTGGGAGATTTCACTCCTCTTTTCTCTCAACATCGCGATACCTGAAATCGTGAAACGTCCTTTGAGATCGGCGATTGAGCTTTCTTTAAAATGAACGGCCACGATCCTTTCCCTGGCAACAAGAACCATCAGCTAAGTGATGGGTGCTAGCCCTTCTTTCCATACATGCTTCCATGTGACCAAGCACTGAAACCATGAGCTTGATTCCCGAGCATTTTTTTATTTCACATTTTAGGAGTCTTGCGTCATGCTCCACTTCCAAAGCCCGATTCACGAAACTAAAAAATTACTTGATCTGGTGCCATGCATCCCTTAGGTTTGGACAACTCAGATTGAACCATCATCTTTTCGGGTCTTGGGACTTTGATCTATGGGTGCACCTTTGCAACAAGAACTCCAAACTGTCGATAGTCAATCCTCCAAAACTTGTCGATGTCAGATCAAAGGCCCTTTGCTCTTCATGATCGAATGACCCAGATCTTCCTTTTAGCGAATCGAGATTTTGCGACTTCTGCTAAACAATTCTACCACATTCAAACTCTCAATTCCCACACTCGGTTTCCATCGGCAACAACTGAACTTGCTCGCTCACTTGATCTAATTTCATGTTAAACCAATCCAAGTGTTGCAGCCTATGACAAGTGAAGCATTGGATGACTGGTTGGGGCTTGGGAAAATAGATGATTAGTGCCAACGGCCAAGGGGATGAGTTCGAACAGGAAGGTGAACAAAAAACAATTCTGCAGACTACAAAGGAGGGAAAACACAAGGACGTAGCCAACAAAAGAGAAAAGCGGGACAAGGACATGGACTTGGGTAAGTTGACACACGCCCATGGACCTTGACAACTTTATGTGATAACAATCGTATTTCCGAAGTGTTAGATCTGGTGTCATGTCTCCTCTTGTTTTGGATGACTGAGATTTACTTAGGGAGTTCAGGATGTTTGACTAGTCATTATCCTTACATGACTTTTAAATTCTGACTATCCGAGGGCCACTAATATGAACTGCACATGGGATCTCCATCGTTGAAAATTGAACCTACTTGTTGCTTGTATTTCAAGCCCGAAATGGTCTGCTTTTGAATGCTATGCTTGGACGTTACCTGTGCAACAAAATACTTGGTCATCTGGTGAACTTGACAACTTTATGTGATAACATTTGGCTCCACAGGGGATGGCATGTTCCCTGTGAGCTGCTAAGAACAAGCAGTTCTAGTGCCTTAGTTGTTGGGTTGTGGATTCGAGCTCAAACACATTTTGTTGAAGACAATAGGATGATATGTACACTACTCAACTTAAATGGAGTTTATTTTTGTACAATCCTAAACTAAGTGATTTTTACAATTTGCTAGGTGAAAACAAACTTCCACCGTAGCCACCCAAACTATTTGGTAACATAATTCTTCTTTTCACTGCAAATGATCCACAAAAGGTAAGGGAAGTATGACAGTAGAATGAAAACATGTTTTGGGACACTGACAATACCCCCAAATCATGATAAGATGAATAATTTTGCAGGCTCCAATGCTTTTGGAAAACTCAACTCCATATATAACCCTACAGGTTCATAAAATTTATAATAAGGTACACTAAATTGGTAAGAAATTACCTCCTTTACTTCATTATTTCTCACATGTTGTTTGGTGTTCTCAGAGTGTATAGGTGGATAAAGGATTGATGAAGGTTGGCTAATCCCATGTGATATTTGCTCATTTACAAGTGTTGGACAAGAGATAAGTTGCACATTTAGCTCTTCCTTTTCTCCTTCATGGCCCTCCCAAGGATCAGATTCATAATCATCATATACAAGAACCATGCTACGAGGTTCCAAAGAAGCCATGAAGAAGCTCTGTTATTTATCATCTTCACTAGGATATTCATAAAAAAATTGGTTGTTTTTGGTCAGTATTTGAAACAACTTCATCATAATCAGGGCTGCCAAAAACATCTGTTTCAAGGACAGAAATATCCTTTGAATTTTCTTCAAAAGAGCAACAAACAAAATATGCCTTCAATTCTGAAAAGCTAGGAAAAAACAGAGAGGAATCTTCCCTAGTTTTTTTAACTAACTTATCATCTATCTCAACTTCATAGTCAGGAGAAATATCTACTGCAGAATACACTTGCTCGTCGACATCAAAATATTCAGAAGAGACATGTTGATCTTCATGAATATTTAAAACAATAGATACATTTGATATGATGTCAGATGTTTCTATGTTATTGATATCATAATGAATATCATTCAACACCTCATGATCTTTATGGTAAATTTTTTCTTCTACAATAAATGCTTCATCACAAATCGATCTTTCATGACTAGCAGAATCTTTATGGAGCAAAGAAAACTCATCACAACATCCCTCAAAAAAACGTTCAACTGAAAAATGCTATTTACAAAATGAATTAAAAGATGCATGAAAACTTGTCAAAGAGTTGATACTTGCAATTGGAAGAGATCGACACCAATCGCTAGCAATCCCCTCTAATGAATACCTGAAAATATTTATCTGAACATATTCATGCACGATATGAAGTTGATGAATAAAATCATGAAAATCCAGCAAGTGTTTAGCTAGTACCTCCCACTCTTCTCCTTGAAATTTAGGAAGGCTACTTTCCCATTCATCTCTACTAGGAAATGGATTAGGGAAACCAACTATTTTTGAAAAATCATAGAAGGCATACCTCTGAGATAAAATATTCTCCATTTCAAACCAGTGGAGTTTCCATGGTGAAAGATGAGTAGTCAAAATAATATGTCCAACTTTAGTTCACCATCTAAAATTGGATCTCTACAATGTCATTCTTCCTAGGGAGCTTTTCAATCTGGAACAACAGCTGGAAATATTTCTTGAGAAATCTTTCCTTTCTTGATAATATTTTATGGGTCAGCTTCAGGTGTTTCCAGAGGCAGCTATGTAGTAGACCTTGTGTGTCTTTCTTTGGGAGCCACAATTGAAATAATGGAGTCGTCAGGTGCAAGTTGCAATATTCAAGGTACTAATTTCTGATGCACCTTCAGAATCAGAATGTCTTTGTCGTTTAATCCCAGGGAAATGTCTTCAATTCGTTCCCCAGCAATGGTGCCAAAAATGTTAGCACTGAGATTCACCCTCATATTTCAAGAGGATAAGCCCAGTACCCATCAAAATGTTTGTGGAGGTAGGTTTATGAGTGGAGCTCAAACAGACAAAGCTCGGTACAAGAATGTTTTAACACAGAAAATGGACAAGCAATGCATAAGGAAATTGTTGGTCACTATAATTGCTTAATTAATTTTAAACAACCAAGTGAAACATAAATTATCAACCCAGGGAAGTCTTTTGTTTCAAAGATAGCCACGCACTGTATATGCTCAACTTCAAAAGCATTTAGTGTTGTAGTAAAGAAATTATTCTATCTATAATTGCTGAAGTGAACTGAAGTTCTGAATTAGATCACAGGAAAGAAATCTCCCTAATTGCAATTCTTTACAGCTAAATTAAGAATCCTGGATTACGTTTTAAAGCATCATTGCAATGGGAAAGAACAACTATCTTGCAATCAGAGAACAGGACCCTTATTCTCAACAGAGATTCAGTATCAATACTTTTTCATGGAAATAATAATGCAGAA
>ML790878.1:623701-659470 GCA_009831015.1 Picea engelmannii | reverse complement strand
AAAAAAAAAAAAAAAAAAAAACAGAACTAATACAAATAAACAAATCTTTACCTCCTAACTGCTTGCTAAATTTGACTCATAAGACCTCAGAGTTAACTACTGCTGTGACACATCCAACATTCTTTATTATTATGTTTCCAGTTCTTTTCAAGTGCTTCCCTTGCCTTTGAGCATTGAATTTTAGTTTGTGATTTTCACTCATTAATGAGTTGACCTAAGAGGTGAGGATTTTGATCTACAATTGAAGGGAAAGTATATCTATGTAATATTTGTCGATCCAAAACAAACAAACCTCACACTGTGGATCTGGAACAATTGTTTGAGGATATCCAAGAGTGTGCATCAAAATGCTCCCACTGTCTACTTTGGAATTCAGAATGAGTTTGATCCCTGGGAAATTTTCGTTATGTTTCAGGCACGGTCGCAGTTTGTCTACGAAATTGTAGGTCTGATTGGGAATCGATTTATGGTAAGTTGGATCTTCCTCCTCCAAGAACCTGACGATCTATGAATCGGATCTCTCATTGATCTCGATCATTTTGATCGATCTCACATGATCTCTCATCTTATTTCGTAAACTCCTTGAAATCAATCTCCCAGCTCTTTTGTTGACAAACCCTAAGTCTGGATTTTTCCTGGACGGTTTGTGTGAGCGTTTACTATTATTATTTTCCATGGTTTTACGGCACATATCTTTCTCATGCTCAGGAAACTCGGTGATCCTAGGATCGAGATCCTTTTGTTCAAACATAGGCTCATTGAGCGCGTCTCTATCAAAGGGTTCTTTGGATAATAAAATCGGTCTGTCACTGGAAGGGATAGGGGGTTTTTTGAGCATAGGCTTATCAGCCACAAGAACCTCTACAGGGTTAGATATTACAAATCCATTGTGAGATAGGAAATTATCCCAATCATCACCCTTCAACTCCAAATGATGGACTTACAACATCTTAATTAGCCCATGGTGGAATAAACTGGAGTTTAAAATCTTCTTTTTATACCTCTTAGCCATTTTATATAAGCTTCTCAACAAGTAAAAATGCATGTTCAACTAGAAACCAATCAAATTCATTAACATTTTAATGTGGTAGAGAAAAATGAGGCCTAAATGACCCTCACATGTAACGAACTATCTTAAGATAGCCAATAAACTGTGCCACCTAGTCTTTAACAGAGATACAAGCATACCTTTATCACAACATTGGATCTTTCGAGAGGTAAAGAACAAACTCCATGGAATCTCCTCCAATTTGTTTTTTTAAACCATTTTTACCTGCTAAGTGGAAGACCTTTTGCCTAGATTAAAAACTCCTCGATGACTTCAATTTGAACATCTCCTACTTTTCCTCAGAAGCCATCAAAAGAGAGGGAAAACTCCTGGTCTGTTTGCAAGTTGAAACCTTGAAATCTCTCAAGAAATTCGAACCAACCCTGACCCTTAAGGTCTTCCCTTATGTTTTCATACAGGAGTAGGGTTTGTGAGCCATTTGGTTTGATACGGACAACATGGGCCATGTGGATTCATACAAGCAGTCACAGAGGCAACATAAGCCACTGTAGGCAAGAAGGGTTTCATAGAATAGGAATAACCAGGGCTAAAACCAAGGAAATAAAACCCTTGCGTGAATTAAATGGAGGAATAAGGGGTTTCATAAGAGAATCAGGTGTTTTGTGTAATGAATCACTGAGGGTACAGAACAAAGCCCGAGACTTAACTTGAAATGATGGACATGTCGTTTTAAAAAATCCACTATCAGCAGGGTACAAAAAATGACCAGATGCATTTAAGTATCATCATTGTGAAAAGGGAGGAGTTTCTCATTATAAGGTTAGGAAAAGAGATGCTTGACAAACCAAAGCATAGCAACCATAAAATATTTACCAAGAGTCATACATGAAACAAACTCAAAGCCTATTGTCAAATAATTCTTGGTGTATTATTCAATGTTCAAAATATACCTTATGATAATGAGCAACTTTAAAACAATTCTTTTATTGTCATGAGATAAGCCTCCAAGATAAACAACATTCCTTAAAAGATTTGTATGAACATTTACTCTCCTAGGGAAATAAGCCTGAAAATCAAATGTAATAAGATCATAAGTTTCAATGCTTCATTCATGCTTTGATTCATGAACGAAGCATGAAAATGAAAAATAAGAACAATCGAAAAACCCTTTTATAATAAAAAAGTCACCCTCAAATAACAATATTTGTATAACAAAGTGTAGGCAGCTACATGATTTATCATTTGTTGCTTAAAAAGGTAAAAATTGTGTAGGGCTGCCAACAATGGCCACTTACTGGGAGAAGCAGTTATCTCTGCATCACCAACGAGTTCAAGTTAGGAATGTCTAGAATGTTTACATATCAAAACAACTTAAGGACATTAAGCATCCCAACAATCATTAAACAATCCAATGTTAAATATCCCCCTATTCAAAATGAAATCTGGTGACAAATTTTAAAAATGAGAGTGACGATATTCAAGTTAATGGCTCTGATATTGTTGACAGGGCCACTACTGCCAGCAGGCATCCATAGCCTTGGCAGGGATGTCAATTAACCCATTCTGACGCCTCTACCCTATCCAAGAAATTCAAATCAGAATAAAAGGAACTTATTATCAATATCATAATTTTATACCTACTGATTTTCTTGAACCCGACATTGCTTCACTGCCAGCAGGCCTGTTTAGTACCTCGGCGAAGTTGTCTTGGCATTGTGCATGCATTTACCCGTTCCCAGGAAACCTTTTCAGTATCTTGGTGGGTTTACAAACACTTCCCACAACTCTTGAGAAATCGTTTACAATCTGATATAATTTTTTAAGATATTCAGAAGAGCAGGGTGATGCTAAAAATTTTAGTCTTTAAAACACTTGTTATTTTTTAGCCTTTAATTTTTCTGCTTAATCACCTTCACTATGATCTGAAGTTAGTTTCTAGATGAAACCAAATTTTCGAGGAAAGGAAAGCATACTTGATTTTATTTCTTTAAAAGTAGGGACAACGTAAAAATCTTTTAATGATAGTCGTGTCTGCTCATAATTATAAAGTGAAACCATGAAATCTATTCTGAACAGAAAAAATTCTTTAGCTAGTCTGTGTTTTAGGAAATTACAACAATTGATGCTCTGACAGACCTTGACTGTTGTTTAATATGAGGCATTTTGGTTTCCCTCCTTGCACTAAACTGTGATACATGCATGTTTTAACCAAAAAGCAACGAAAACAAACAAAAAGAAAAAGAACCAAAAAAACAGAAAACAAAAATAAAACAGAAAAAATATGTACAAAGGTGGATTTGAAAACATCACGTGAAATATCTCTTAAGAGCCTGAAAGAAAATAGAAAAATCCTCATTGATGTGAATGCAATCCTACTTGTGGTACCTTGGGTCAGGGTTGAATTTACAATTTAGATTTATTTATCTCTTTACTTTCCATTTAAAATTTTCATAACAATACTGCGGCTTTTGAAGATAAATATTCAACAAAAAGCAGAGAGAAAAGGATCAAGCGGACTTCCCTGACAATAGTCATATTATGGTTCTCTTGATGTGCCCACTTGTATTCATGACTGCATATTTACAAAGAGAAACAATGAGAAATAAAGCTAAAATAAAACCTACTCCTAAACCTACTCTAACTACTAAACAAATTAGAATACTACGTGAAGTCATGCTTCCAATGTAGCCATCGGAGTAACTCCAATCCTACATTAGAAACAAAATCACATATTACTAACAAGAATGGTAGTATATCAAAAAATGACAACAATATATCATACTCACCTTTATCATCATCATTTAAAAACAAGGCAAGCATGATCTTACCATTCCCTTGAACATTCTTGTTCTATGAATACTCCAACCAATCTGCAATACTATCATGATACATGCAATTACTGACATGGAATGGTTTGAAAGAAGTCACATCCGACAAATATTCCTGGTGAGAATAAAATATTAGACTATCAAGGAAAGAATCTTGTAAAAAGGTCAGATCAAGATGGCGAGAACTTATCATGATTCTGGATCAGAAAATAAGTGTTTCATTCACTTGAAACTTTGCATTGAGCTTAGATATTTCAAGGTTACCTATTTGAGGTGAACTAGATGGAATGACTGATAAAACATCATTGGTAGTAATATTTTTTCGATTATATTTTTCAACCTCAAATAATTGATCATGGAAAAATTTAGATCCTTCTCGAAACACAAATTAGGATGTATCAATGGAAGATGCAATTCAGGACTCTTTCAAATCATTTCTTGATTTACCCACAGATAATTGATGAGAATAAGAATTAATATGTTCATGGGCAGAATTATTTCCCTCTTTATCTTCTATTCGGTAATCTGTTTGTACCTGATTATATAATGTTGAATTTTCTCCAAGGTAATATGGAACATGCAATCGCACAACATTAGGATAAAAAATATCAGGGTACAAGGAATAATATGTAGAAGAATTAAGGAGATGGAATGCATCTCTTGAAATGATAGGTATATGTGTTTTGAAATATGGTTTTGTCCCCTCTCCTTGTATAAATTGATCATCATCTGTTGTATTCTCTTTCACATAATACGAGACAGTTTCTAAGAGACAATTTGGTTCATTATGTAAGGGAAATTTTTAGAGCAAATCAGTAGAGATAGAAGGTTGATTAATAGTCTGACTAATGATTTTGTCTCCTATTGATTGATCATGGATTTGTTCAACTAAATTAGGGGAATATTTATCGTCCATGTGATTACCCACTTTACACTCGGCCTCTTTTACTTTAGAAACAGTTATAAAATTTATGAGAGTGTGACAACTTTTGTCTTTCAAAGTCAAGGTTCCTTCTTCGATAGGAGGAGACATCATTGACAAAGAATGATTAGAGGTGACAATTGCATTTTGTAAAAGATGATGTTGCTCATGATTTTCCAAAACGAAATAATTTGACAAAGATTGTAGTGCTTCAAAATCTTCAAGATCAACATCAAAATTCGAACCATCTTGAGATTGAGTGTTAGTGCTCAATTAAGATTGGTTAACTGTTAATTGATCTTGATTGTCTGAGAGAGAAATGAGATATTCAAACCAATCATTAAAAAATGACATTTCTTTCAAAGGGAATATAGTACAAACATGAATGAGTCTAATTGCAAAATTATTGAATGATTCACCATTTTCCTTCCTTAGGCAACTTAATTCTTCACTTAATTCATCATAATCATAGTTGCTAAAATTTGATAAAAACTCAAATACAAACTTAGACAAAGAATGAATAGACTTAGCCCGAAAAGATTCAAACCAACTTTTAACCCGACCTCGGAAAGTGAGAGCTAACAATCTACATGTAACATTAGAATCAGTGATCTTATGTATTAAACACTTAAAAAGAAATTTAGAAATATGGTCTACTGAAGATGTGTTCCCTTCACCATCAAAGGTGAGTTATGAAAAGAGATTAATTGTCTTGTTGGGAATAACTGGTAGTGAGAAGTAGAAAGCATGTTCCCACACAGTGATTTGGGGAGCCATGGGGAAATTGAATACATTTGAAATAAAGGCTACTACAAGGCCATCTTGTCAATCTACCCCTCCTTCTAGCGCAATTTGTTGACGGGCAAAAATGACCATCCGTCAAATAGAAGAGCGAGTCTGGTCCATGGTTGTATAACTAACCCAAGACATTTGATATGACTCGTTCTGACGGGTTTAATGGCTCCGTTGGACAATCTAAAAGTCCTAGAAGAAACAAATAAAAGAAATAAAGAGCCAATTATTAAATAACCACTTAATATATATATATGTACATATGTATATATAACTATTGTAGATAGTATTTAAACAACATATATGCTTATCTTATTTATGTGCATGATATACACGTTGCAAGTTTTAATCTAAACTGACGAAAATCAATGTGAAAAATGTCTGCTTTAAAGAAGCAAATAAAGAAAGCACATAAAATATTATTTTTTGTTTTCTCTTAATAAATCTAAACTAATGAGGAAAAATACTATGAAATAGAGATATGTGGATAGTCAAAAGACAAACCATGTATTTGTGTTTCAGTAATGAGTAAACAACAGAAAAACATAAACGAGCTAACCTGTTAGTGAGTTAATAATTTGCATCCAAACATATGTGAAATTAGAGACCATGCAAACACCTTGTCCAAGAGGGAAACCTGCAATGAACCTTAAAATTGTTCCGAATAAATGAAAAACAATGTGTTGGCAGTTGAGTTTTAATAACAGAATAAATGACACAAATAGTTGTTGTGATCTTATGATTACAAGAAATTACACTGAGATAAATCTCACTGTAACAATATTGCATTTAAACATTCAACTGAAAATGAAAGAGAAATCTTATCATTTGATAAGAATATATGATCACTCTGTTTAATATCTGAAGCATCATTTATGGACAACATTTATAAAGGAATTATCCCAAAACATAATAAAACATGAAGACTAAAGCTATAAACACCTATTATCATATCAGGATAAACAAAACTTAAACAAAGACACCATACACAAGAAGCTAAAGCCGTAATATGTATTTATGTTCCATTCAAGTCTGTGAATTAAACGTCCACCTTCAGCCCCAGGCCAAGATGCCATCATTACAAAAATCTCTAGTATTTAAAGAGTTCATTCAAGATAAACATCTTATCTTGTGGGATAAGATTAAATCTCAAAATGATTTACTAATTACAAAATAGAGGGTAATAGAACCACTCCATATCACACTGTATCTTTCAAAACTATAAAAAGTTTGTTTCTGTTTACAAAAGATGAGCCAAAGAAATGGCTAATAAGCTCATAAATGGTCCATATCATCATATCACCACCAGCTACACGATATCCTGAAAGGAAAAATGAAAATAAAGGAGTTTAGATATTATTCTAACCAACAATTTACAAAACTTCGAATGAGAATAGACTGGCTACAGAATCAGCTAATTCTGTAGCTAGTTTTATTTTAAACAGCATAAATCTAATTAAATCTATATTAATAGAAAAACTAAATAAAAACACAACTAAGACAAACAAACAAATCTTTACCTCTTAACTGCATGCTAAATTTGACTCATAAGACCTCAGAGTTAACTACGATTGTGACACATCCAGCATTCTTTATTATTACGTTTCTAGTTCTTTTCAGGCACTTCCCTTGCCTTTGAGCACTGAATTTTAGTCTGTGATTTTCACTCATTAATGAGTCGACCTGAGAGGTGAGGGTTTTGATCTGCAATTGAAGGGAATGTATATCTGTGTAATATTTTTCGATCCAAAACAGGCAAACCTCACACCATGAATCTGGAACAATTGTTTGAGGATATCCAAGAGTGTGCGTCAAAACGCTCCCACTATCTACCATGGAATTTGGACTGAGTTTGATCCCTGGGAAATTTTCGTTATGTTTCAGGCATGGTGGTAGATTGTCTATGAAATCATAGGTCTTATTGGGAATAGATTTATGGTAAGTTGGATCTTCCTCCTCCAAGAACCTATCGATATCTGAATCAGAGCTCTCATGGATATTGATCATTTTGATCGAGCTCACATGATCTCTCGTCTTATTTCATAAAATCCTTAAAATCAATCTCCCAGATCTTTTGTTGACAAACCCTAAGTCTGGATTTTTCCTGGACAGTTTGTGTGAGTGTTTATTGTTATTCTTTGCCACAGTATTAGGGCACATATCTTTCTCATGCTCAGGAAACTCAGTGATCCTAGGATCAGGATCTTACTGTTCAAACATAGGCTCATCAAGTGTAGCTCTATCACAGGGTTCTTTGGATAATAAAATTGGTCTGTCACTGGGAGGGATACGGGTTTTTTTTAGCATAGTCTTATCAACCACATGAACCTCTGCAGGATTAGATGTTACAAAGCCATTGCGAGATAGGAAATTATCCCAATCATCACCCTACAACTCCAAATGATGGACTAACAACATCTTAATTAATCCATGGTGGAATAAATTGGCATTTAAACTTTGCTTTTTATACCTCTTAGCCATTTTATATAAGATTCTCAATAAGTAAAATGGCATGTTCAACTGGAAACCAATGAAATTCATTAACAGTCTAATGTGGTAGAGAAAAAAGAGGCTGAAACGACTCTTACATGTAATGAACTATCTTAAGATAGCCAATAAACTGTGCCACCTAGCCTTTAACAGAGATACAGGCATACCTTTATCACAACATTAGATCTTTCGAGAGGTAAAGAACAAACTCCATGGAACCTCCTCCAATTTGGTATTTTTAAACCATTTTTGGCCGCTAAGTGGAAGAACTGTTTCCTGGCTTAAAAACTCCTTAGTGACTTTGATTTGAACATCTCCTACTTTGGCTCAGCAGCCATCAAAAGAGAGGGAAAACTCCTAGGTTGTTTGCAAATTGAAACCTTGAAATCTCTCAAGAAATTTGAGCCAACCCTGACCCTTAAGGTCTTCCCTTGGGTCGTCATACAAGAGTAGGGTTTCTGAGCCATTTGGTTTGATACGGACAATAGGGGCCATGTGGATTCAGACAAGCAGTCATAGAGGCAACAGAAGCCACTGTAAGCAAGAAGGGTTTCATAGAACAGGAAGAACCAGGGCTAAAACCAAGGAAATAAAACCCTTGCACAAATTAAATGGAGGAATAAGGGGTTTCATAAGAGAATTGGGCATTTTGTGTAATGAATCTCTAAGGGTATAGAACAAATCTTGGGACTTAACTTGAAATGATGGACATGTCATTTTCAAAAATCCACTATCAGCAGGGTACAGAAAATGACCAGATGCGTTTAAGTATCATCATTGTGCAAAGGGTGGATTTGCTCATTATAAGGTTAGGAAAAGAGATGCTTGACAAACCAAAGCATAGAAACCATAAAAGATTTACCAAGAGTAATACATGAAACAAATTCATAGCCTATTGTCAAATTATTCTTGGTGTATTATTCAATGTTTAGAATATACCTTATGACAATGAACAACTTTAAAACAATTTTTTTATTGTCATGAGATAAGCCTCCAAGATAAACAACATTCCCTAAAAGATTTGTAAGAACATTTACTCTCCTAGGGAAATAAGCCTTAAAATCAAATGTAATAAGATCATAAGTTCCAATGCTTTGTTCATGCTTTCAGTCATGAACGAAGCATGAAAACGAAAAAATAGGAAAAATCAAAAAACCCTTTTATAATAAAAAATTCACCCTCAAATAACAATATTTGTATAACAAAGCGTAGGCGGCTACATGATTTATCATTTGTTTCTTAAAAAGGTAAAAATGGTGTAGGGCTGCCAACAAGCTGTAAGGACCTATGAAATGGATGTTAGGGAGAGAGTCAAGAGTGCACAAGAAACATATGTGTTTTTCCAAACTGTGAAATCATATTTGGAACAAGAGCCCATAGGGTTGAGGTATGAAGGATATCAATTGTTGAATGATGGCCTACTAACTTACAAGGGTAGGTTGTATATCCCAAATTGTGACAACTTAAAGAGGTTCATGATGAATAAACTACAGAAAATACCATATATTGGTCATCCTAGTTATCAGAAAATGATCACAGCCACTAGGAAATTGTTTTAATGGTCGGGAATGAAGAAGGACGTAGCTGATTACTTGGCTAAATGTCTAGAATGTCAGCATGTTAAGGTAGAACACCAACATCCAACAGGGATTTTTCAGCCCCTACCAATTCCAGAATGGAAATGGGAAACCATCTCCATGGATTTCATCACCATATTACCAAAATCGGCCAAACAGAATGACTCCATCATGGTAGTGGTGGACAAACTGAACAAGTATGTTCACTTCATTCCCATCAATTCAACCTGCAAGGCAATAGATATTGCAAGTATTTTCATGAAAGAAATATTTAGGTTGCATGGCATGCCTAAGGAGATCATATCTAACATAGATACAAAACTTACTTCAAGATTTTGGAAATATTTAATGGTTAGTTTTGAAACTAAATTGTTGTTTAGCACAAAATATCACCCTCAAATTGATGGAAAGATAGAGAGGGTAAACCAAGTATTAGAGGACATGTTAAGGATTCATGTAATGCATCAGCCTAAGAAGTGGGAAGACTACTTGGCACTGGTAGACAGTGCAAAATTCCAATCATCTTGAATAATCCAGTAGATAGAATTACGATCGGGCCAGACATGATGAAAGAAATGGAACAAAAAATAATTCAGATAAAGCAAAATCTGAAAATAGCTCAGGATAGACAGAAAATCTATGCAGACAGAAAGATGACTCCTACAGAGTTCAAAATAGAGGATCGTGTATATCTAAGAGTTAGACCCAGGAGAATCTCCTTGAGGATGGGAGCTTGTGCCAAGTTGGCACCTTGGTATTGTGGACCCTTTGAAATTTTGGATAGAGTGGGACCTGTAGCCTATAGGCTAGCACTCCCTCCCACAGTGAAGGCACATAATGTTTTCCATGTTTCATTATTAAAGAAATATGTACATGATTCTAATCATATAATTGATTGGTTTTTTATTCAGGTTGAACCAGAGGGAGAATTCCTGTTAGAACCTCAATGCATAATAGACGGGAAGGAGACCCCACTCAGGAAAAGAACCATTGCCCAGGTCAAGGTGCAGTGGAAACATTTTGTCCCATATGAGGCTACGTGGGAAATGGAGGATGCCATGAGACATGCATATCCATTTTTGTTTACTTCTATACATACAGAACATATCGGAAGATAGAACATCAAGGATGATGTTCCTTTAAGGGGGGGGATTGTAATACCCCTATTTCCCCTATTTGTAAATATAATTATAACTAGTCAAGAGACTATGATAGACTAGATATGTGTGAATGTTTGATTGGATGAACCTTTGTATAAAAAGATCAATGTATGTATTTTATGTTATTAATAGAAAATGGATGAGTGTTGCATAGCTACTGAAAGGGGGGTTTTCCAAGACAGAACATGGATGCTATGAGAGATATGGTGAGGGAAAACCAAAAATGGTCTAGATGACCCTAACCAAATTAGTGCCTTACTAGATATAATTGCTCAATAGTCCTCTGATCCATAAATGAATTACTAGTTAGGATGGTAGTTGGAAGGCCTCCTCAAGAGTTAATGAGGATATGGGGCAGAGTACCCATATGTAAAGGATTCCAGACCTGGCCATGAGCTAAGGATTCAAACCCACGTAACCTTGCTGAGAAAGGTAAGGAAGAGGTAATTCGTGGTCAGAGGCGAAAAGAGAGAAAACAGATCTATGAAGAGAGAAGAGTGGAAAAAGAGTGTTTTATAGTTCTCTGGTTCGAGGAAGAACTAGGAAATAAGCTTTTTTTGGGCACTAGAAGCCACAGGAAGGGTTTTTCATTACAAGATGATAAACAAGGTTGATGAGTGACTATGGATGTACTCGAGTAGACCTTCTTTCTTGTCGTAGAGAAAAATTGGTTGCAAAGATCTTGTAGGAGGAGGAGAGTAACCTTTGTTCTTGACTGTCATCGAGCAAGAGAAAAGAGTCTCTCTCAGAGCATCATGGCCTAGCTCGGGGGTGGAAAAAGATAAATCCATCAAGATTGGTTGTGGCAATGGTTGGGTGGAAACATGCACCCTTTTCAATAGTCACTTCACAAACTCAGGTTCTTCTAATAAGTATTTTCTTTCTTTGTGTGTTGAAATTTAAATAGTGGTTGAATGCATTCATATGGTTATGAATGAGTGTTGTATTGAATAATTAAAGGTAGAAATATGCATTATTCCTTTGCGATTTTGTTCTTGTAAATGGGTGTATGTTTGGCTCAACTGAGCAATTAAGAATTGTAGAGTGTAAGCCTGCAATAGTGTCGAGGAAAGAATTCGTTGGAATGGTTAATCCCGTCAGTTTCTAAAACCTACCTTAGCAGGACTATAAGGTTTAAACATCGTGGAAGAAGGTCATTTCCTTCAGAATTCTCTTCGTATGATCATGGGTTCATGCCTAGACCCTTAAGCCTTATACAGATAAATATTTAGCGCATAGCCCACGAGAGTCTTCAACAGACCCATGTGACCAGGGTCCGGGAACCCAGTGCTATACCAGAGAGGAGATAAGTTTTTCAGCTTTAGAAATCCAGAGTACCATAACCTTACCCTTTTGTAAACCAGACGAAGGTGACCGGCTGTTACGGTCATCCACATGGTCGACCAACACCTGGCGGTCTCCCTAACCATGGAAAATAGATTTTTCCATCGCTAATCCTTGACCCCTTTAACCATCATGAATTAACACAAGCCACTGATTTGACAGTATTCAGGAGGCCCCTTTACCATTGGATCTATGTCGATGGAACTTTGGCAAAGTTCCACTCCGAGAGAGTAGAAGTGATATAGCATCAAACTTCTTGAATGTAGAAGCTCTGAAGTGATGAGAGTCGTGGATCTGGAGATCCAACAGAAAATTACCCTTAGTCGTTGGATCGAACCTAGTGAAGAAGAGTGCTAAGAACCTCAGTGAAGTCCCACTTCGGGAGAGTGATGGTGGTTTAACGTCCAAACCTCTAAATGTCTAAATCCCGAAGAGACGGGGACCATAGATATAAGGATCTTTTGGGTAGGATCCCTACTGTTGTGCCTCTTTCATCACCTTAGTGAGAAAAATAGAGGTGCTTGCAAACTTAGTTGTGTTTGCTAAGTAGGATAGCTGTAAGGAAAAGGGTTAGAGAAAGAAATATAAAAGAACAATTAAGAATTAAACTAAGAAATAAAATAACAACTAAACTAATGAGCATAGGGACATAAGAACCAAAGAAACAATAAGACCCATGTCACCAATGGTAAGGTTGATATTAGTGAAAGAAAACACCAAGAAGAAAGAGGACTATGGGTCCCTTCTTCCTCCAAGGGAGGGCTCTTGGACCCCCACAAACAAGCTCTTCTTACAACTTTGAAAATAAAAAGGGTGAAAGAACTCCAAACAAATCCCCTCAAGAGGTGAGATGGATTGCCCAATGCAATGATGCTAGTATACTCTTGGCAAGAATAGAGGATTCTTCAAGAGAATAGTGGCAGCATAACTTTGTTATGAAAATCCTTGAAAAATGAGGTGCATCCATGGCCTTTTTATAGCACTTCTTTGAGGTATTGTGCAATCGGTTTGTAGTGTGTAAAGAGACTAATTAGGGAATTTCTAGGTCTTTGACGAGTGACCCAGTCGAATCCAGTCCAGATTTGAGTGTCAAATCAAATTGGAAGATGAACCAGAAGTGGGTGGGAGGTCGGCCACTCTCATAAATGCGTCATTTCTCAGGTGCGTGGCTTTTTGCGGCAACATTCGTGCATCAGGTGCATGCGCGCGATTCCTGTGTTCTTGTTGTGCACACTTGTGCGCGCTCCCTGTATCTTCATAGCACCCTTTAATTTTAGCATTGGTTGCATAGTTTGTGACCCTTTGGAAATTCTTTTGTAGTAATATTGGTCCTTGGGTGACCTCATAACTGTTTGGTGATGCTAAATTATTGTAACCATTTGCAGACAAAAGTTCAGTGATAATAGATGCCCCCTGATAGATGAGGTTAGGAGCATATGTATAGCCGAAATTCATCAATGTTTCTTCTACTGAGAGTGTCATTGTAAGAGAGAACTATAGTGGGGTTGTCAAGAGCTACCCGTTGGAGGGAGAAGGGAACCTATAAAACAAAACCTTTCGTAAGGTGTGTAAAAATAAACTGTATACAAATGAGGCGGGCATGCCCCATGCTTGTGTCATGTAACTCAAAGAAGAAAGGACGTGTTGATGTAGATAGTTGCAGTGCCCTCGGGGGTGGTCATGGTAAAGGCAGAAGAGAATTCTGCAGAGGAACATACTCTAAACAGTAGGTAGTAATATCTATAAAAAATATCATGGATGTGGTAGGCCTTGATAGCCCAGCCTAGGTCAGAGGTCTTCGCCAAATGTAGGAAATAACTGCAATAGTCGCAAAGTAAGACCCACCGTAACATGAACAAGTGTTGAAGTCGAATGTTATTGAGGCAAACGACAGCAGGGAGCAATTATGGTTCTCCCTGTGCCATCCGAGACCTCTCATTACAAAGGGAATGAGAGTCAAGATACTATTGCCCTTCTAGAAAATTGTGTTGATGTCGACAAAAGGGGGACACGACTCCTAGAAGCAAAGGGCTTCATGAAATCTAATAGGTGAGATGATGAACTGGAGGAGGTACATGGTCGAAGTCAAGAGGTATGGGGACTCAAGACTACCCTTGGTTGGGGGTATATGTGAAGTATAAGTGGCTGCTAACATTCAACTAACTCGAGTGTCATGGGGACAACAAGACATGGGATAAGTTGTGCCAAAGGCGGGACAAAGTGAACAAACTCAAAGGACAGAGGTAAGTGGCCAGTGGGATACTCAGAGTATATGGATGATGTCAACAAGGGTATATGATAAAGGGTGCCCCAACCAAAGGGTGACAGGGGCTGCGTTTGCCAAAAAGGGAAGAAGGTTGCCACAGGTGACGACGACAAAAAAGGTAATGTAAATGTTGGAAACAAAGGCATTTGCACAATAAATAAAGAATAAGTTGGGATGAGTGTACAAATACAGAAATGGGTGCCCCACTGTAATATGGTTGGGCTAGTGAGGGCGCCATTTTTGTGGAGAACTGGTGGAGGGTGGGGGCCCCATGGGCGGGTTCCTATATGAGGTAGGTGAAACAAAGGGAAATTTGCAAAGGGGAAAATTGATTGTGGATGAAATGGAGGGTTCATGATACCGCAGAGGTGCAGGAAAAATAGAACCTTGAAGAGATAATCTGGGAGTCCAGTGGGAAAGCTAGCAAAATGAGGAGAAGGAGTATGTGGTTGATTCGCGACATGATGTAAAACGATCGGGACTCCCATCCCTATAGGGATGAAAAACAATATGAGTGTCAAAGTGCAAAAGGGCGCTATGAATGAGACAACTCATGTGGGGGATAGTGCTACCGGGTGACAGTATCGAAGATGCAAATGGAGGTATGGGTACTGCAGAGCCAGAGATGGAGATCTTATAGGAAAATGTAAGAGGGTGTGACTGGAGATGCAATTGAGATTCAAAGGGAATAATTACATGCCAGCACTGATTATATACCTGAAGGGGTGGTGTTCATGTATGATGACCAAATACCTACACACATGAAAACCAAATACCCGACATGAACAATATCTGAAGAGAATCGAACATACAAGCATTTATTTGATAACTTTGACCGTGAGTATGCGTACCTGGACGGGGTATGAAAAAAAAAATGGTGCCCTAGGGGCTCAGGATAAACAGTGGCCTAGGGACTGTTGTGATGTAGATGATGGGATGTTGATCCCATGGCTAAAGATGGATTGAAGAACGGACACCCGGAGCTCCCGGAATGGTGATTGGAAGTTTTGCAAAAAGGCCTATATATAGTTGTAGGGCCCACATTGCCACCTCATTTGTACTTGCTGCCAGAGTGACTGGACAAGAGGTATTCAAAGGAGATTTGGAGATTCTGGGAGAATGAGGTGGTCGATCCAGATTTAGCAAGCTTCAGGTTAGTAGTCCGATCATCCTTCATAGAATTTGGTTTTCCATTTTTGGGCAGGGGCTGTGCAGAGGGCCGTACAGGGGGTTTTATGGATGTGGGCCCCCAAGTGCATGGGTGATCCAAAAATATGTGCGCACAAGTGTGTGCCTACCATATGGATAGCTACACATGGGGGTGCCCACAAGGGGGACAAAGGCGTGCATTATGTGAGCGCATGTTGGCTACACAGCCGCGCACGGGTGCATGGTTGTGTAGTGGGAAGGCGTGCTTTGATGCACGCCTACATTCGTGACAGGGGCACATAGAGGCACCCTTATAGGGTAAACAATCATGCACTGAGGCACACCTGTGATATGGACAGGCGCACCTGAGTGCGCGCCTAAGTGCATGCCTGTGGAATGAAAAGGCGTGCATGTGTGCGTGCCTGTGGTTTAAATAGTCGTGCCTTGGAGGCAAGGTTGACGGGTGAAAAACTTGTTTTTTAATGTTTTGAATGGTCAATATGGCTGACCTAAGACAGTTTTATGTGGCTACAGGTGATCATTGTGCACGATGCCAGTCAGCTGGCAAGAGCGAGACTGGTCTCAGCTGAGGGATGTCATGGCTATTGAGGAGCCCGGGGTACATGCTACTTTGGCAGCCTATGGGATGCTAAAGCTCTTTGAGTGCCCATTGATACGGGCACAGGAGTGTCTCCTGCAGTTTCTTATCCAGATGTGGAGTCCGGACCTGCATTGTTTTTTGGTGCGGGGAGAGCAGATTGCCTTCACTACGGTGGAAAACATATATTTTTTGACTGGGGTCCTTTTTCAGGGAACGCCCCTACCAGTGGAGCCGGTGTTACCTAGGGATGTGGTGCTAGTGACAGTGGGCTGAAGGTTCTATTCGAGGCTGAAATTTATGTCAGGCTCCATTATGAGCATTGGGGTGATGGATGCTCTACCGCATCGTTGTATAGCAGCGATGATTGTGAGAGTGTATGAGTCCGTTGCGACTCAGCGGATCAGTGGTGGTCAGCTGAGTGTGATGGAGAGGATACTGGACAGTGAGCACTTTGCCTGGGGGCTTATGCTGCATGCCAGGATGGTAGGGTAGCTAGATCATTATCGGTCCACTAATACAAGAGAGTTTGCCTTTAGGTCCATCCTAGTGGCCTGGTTTTTGGAGAGGGTGCCTATGTTGCGGCCTAAGATTTTATTGGGCACTCCTGGGGCACGAGAGCTGCGACTGAGGTGGTGGTCAATGATTTTGCTTCACCACGGTGGTGGTGAGGGAGGCCACTTCTTTATGGCTGAGGCGGAACAGGTGTGGTGGTAGATGCCATAGGTGATATTGCAGTTCCCATACGCTGGTGTTGACTTCCGGGATGATCCAGACATGGTGCTACCTCCAGGGGAGGTTTTTGATCATCAAGGTATGTTTTGATATATTGATTTTGTGAGATAGTATGACATGTTTATTTTGTATAGATGTTGATACTATCGTTTGGGTGTTTGTATGTGTAGATGTGGCACCTCACGGGCACAAGGTGGAGTTGTTGAGAGAGTCTGCTCGCTAGGAGCCGGGCAGACTGCCGCGGGGAGGGCCACGAGTAAGAGAGAGATGGCAGTGTGAGGACACCGAGGTGACACCAGCTGATGTAGAGAGAGCAGTGAGGAGACATTAGTTTGATGACCCAGGTGCTGGGCCATCACATGCTCCTCTGGATAATGCCGGAGCAGATTTTGAGGATATTCGTTGCCGCCTAGAGGCGGTGCTATAGGGATTGCCTGAGGGCATGTGGTCGCGCATCCAGGATGAGGGTATCCTGGAGCAATGTGTGGGTATTCTGCCACCGTGGTGGGTTGTGGTTCGACAAGAAGCAGTAGCCAGTGCTGCTATGACCAGACGGTTACTTCCTGGTCTGGAAGGACCAGTAGTGGGTGGGAGACCACTGCCTGAGGGAGGGGTAGGAGGTGGTGCTCTGGAGGCACCTTGATTGTTGTTCTATGTATTTTTTTCTTTTTGTTATATAGGTTGGTGAGCCCATTTTGTATCGAGGTGCTTCACTGGCCTGTGGATATGTGTATTTTTGTATGTAAACATTTGGATGGTACTGTGGATCGATTGATATATATGAGTATACATTTTGAGATCTATGTGATGTTTACATGTGTTTTTTGATTATGTCTAATCTATATATGTTGTGACAGGTTTTTGATATGGTTATGTATGTGTAGAGGTATCTTGATGTGATATATGCCAATCTAACACAATATTAGCTAAGTTATCTGCAATTTGATTCAATTGTCTTGGAATATGTGTAAATGTAATGAAATCAAAATGTCGAGATAAAAGTCTAACCTGCAGGTATTTGCAAAAGAGGCAAGGATCGCAGACGTGGTACACATTGTTGAGCTGGAGGATGACTAGTTGAGAGTTGAGGAAGATGCTAAGGTGACAAATACGATGATCGTGTGCATCGGCAAGGAGGCAAATGATGGCAGCATACTCGGCTTGGTTGTTGGTGGTCGAACCCAAGCATATGCCGCTAGAGTAGAGCATTTCGTGAGAGGGGGTGTAGAGGTCCCAAGCTGCCGAAGTGAGATTTTGTGTCCAATGGCTGGCACCGTCGGCGTAACCGCTGTGGTAGGCCGATGGAAGAGGCATTTGTCAATAGCACAAATGATAGTTTAGATGCGAGGGATGGAAAAAAGATTAAAAACGCTATAAAAAAGAAATAACCTAAAGTAGAATGACTACTCTTAGGCGTAAAATTTCTTTAAGTATAACCTGTTGACGGGTTCTTTGAGAGAGAGGCCAAGATATAGGTGCCTTTGGTGAGGAAATGATGGATGATGTAGGGGTCATGCCATAGTGACTCGAATTTACCATGACCAAAGGTATCGTGAGTGATATCATAAGCAAGAACGAGGTCGCCTTCGTGAAATGAGCGAAGGTTGACATGGTGATGAAAGGTATCTTTTGAGTGTTTTTTAGTTGCCTCATTGTTTTGTAATGAAGAGCAACGATCTTCATCCAGAGACTCTAAGTGCAACAAGCGTTGTTCTAGTGGAGCAGTGTTGGGTAATAGCTCAATTGTGGTGCGTAGGGTGGTGATTTCGCACTCGATGGGAAGATTGGCCTTGACTCCATGGAATAGATGAAAAGGTGTGAAACCAGTGGTTGTTTTCACGGCCATTCAGTAAGCCCATAGCACAGAAAATAACATATGATGCCAATTGGTCTTATGTTTATTAACTGTGCATTGTAACATGGTCTTAAGGACCTTTTTAACTGCTTTGACCTGTCCATTAGACTGAGGGTAATAGGGTGAGGCAAACTCGTGAGAGAATCCCAACCGAGATGAGAGTTCGATGAAAATCTCATTCTCGAAGTGTTTCCCGTGATCGAAAACTAGTTGGAGTGGGACTCCGAAGCAGGATATGACGTGAATAAAGAAAAAATGTGCTGCAATGTTAATAGTGTTTTTGAAGGTGGGCATAGCTTCAGCCCATTTGGTGAAGTAATCGACTGAGACAACAATGTATTTGTGGCCATTGCTGGAGGGGCGATTACAAGTCATGAAGTCGATGCCCCATTTACAGAATGGGCCTGTAGTAATGACTGGGTGAAGAGAAGCAGGTGGTGCTCATGCTTTGTTGGCATAAAGTTGACATTGCTCACATCGCTTTACGGTGTGAATGCAATCATGGAACAATGTAGGATAGAAGTAACCTGCTCGGATGATTTTCTGAGTAGTGGACATTCCCAAAAGATGGCCCCCACATGCACCTCTATGGAAGTCATTTAAGACTCTATCGACCTCGTCAATAGTCAAGCATTGATGAAGGATGGTGTCAACTCCTCACCGATATAAGATGTCATCGATGAAGAGATAGCAGGGGGCCTGGTGGTAGATACGATGACGATCATCTCTCGAGAGGTGATTACTGAACTTTTGGGTTCGGAGGTAGACGAGGAGGTTGCCATACCAAGGGTCATCTGAAGTGATCTAGAAGAGATGTTCATTGGGAAAGTCTGTATTGATGGGGGTATTGGTATTATCCGAAGGGAAGGTCATGACCAGTTTGACGAGGACAAGAGCTTTCTTACTCTTGGGTGTTGAAAATTCAAGATCGTACTCCTAGAGGATAATGATCCATTGATCAAATTTGCCATTAATTTGCCGACGACGGAGTAAGTATTGCATAGGGTTTGAATCAGCTACAACCTTAGTCGTGCGAAGTAGAATGTAATGACGCAGTTTCTGGACTGTGAGGACAATGGCAAGGGCAAGTTTCTCTTCGTTTTTATACTCATGGGTGGCCCTGAAAGGTTTTTACTAACGTATTAAATGACATGCTCATGATAGTCATCACCGATTTGGACGAGAACTCCTGCTACAGAGACTGTTGAGGATGAGATGTAGAGGATATAATCGTGATTGTAGTTGGGTGTGTTGATTAAAGGGGCATTGGAGAGTGTTTCTTTAAGATCATTGAATGCTTTATGGGCATGTTCATCCCAATAAAATTGGATTTCATGGCATAGTAAGCGAAGGAAACCATGTGCTTGAGTGGCGTAGTCTAGGACAAATCGTCGTAAGAAGTTGGCTTTTCCTTGTAAGCTCTGTAGTTGGCATAAAGTCTGTGGGGGGGGATCTCGGTTATGGCCTAGACTTTGAGGGGATCCATGGTGATACCGCTTTGGGAAATGATGAAGTTGAGGAGGTGCACGGCAGTGATGCAGAAAACACACTTGAGAGGGTTCAAACGGATGTTGTACTGACAACAATGTTGAAAGACAATCCATAAATCCTCAAGATGTTGAGTACGATGTTTGGATCAAGATTTGAGATCATCCAAGCATGCGAGAATGACATGAGCCAGATCGTGAAAAATGTATGTCATCGCCCGTTGGGAAGTGATGCCAGTGTTCTTTAGGACGAAAGGCATGACGCAATAAGAAAACATACCCCAAGGGGTGGTGAATGCGGTTTTGTATTGATCAGCCAGATGGATTTGAATTTGGTTATAACCAGAGAAACCATCCATGAAGGACAGAGCCTCGTGGCTGGCACAATCATCGATAATTTGATCGATGAAAGGCGTTGGGAAGTTGTCTTTGAGACAGGCGTGATTGAGATTGCGAAAGTCTGTGCAGACGTGGATAGTGCCCTGTTTTTTGTTAACGGGTACAGGTTTGGAGACCCATGATGTGTAGGCGATGGGGTAGATGAACCCAGCCGTGCGTAATTTTTCAATCTCAACTTTGATGGCTGCTGCTTTGGATGGGTGTAGTGGTCGTTGTTTTTGACGAACGGGTGTGATGTCAGGCCAGGTGTCGATGTGATGTTCGACAATAGAAGGATCAATGCCAGGCATTTCTGTGTATGACTAGGCGAAAATATCCCAATATTCCTGGAAGAGTTCTTTATAAGCGGGGATTTCTTGAGGAGTGAAAGCGGCACCAATGGTGATTTCCTCGATGACTCCAGTTTTGATGGAAATATCGATTTTGATAGTCGGGGAAATGTTGGTCATGTTGCCTTCTTCAAAAGCATTAGGGGTCGGGATGGGGTTGTTGAACTAGTCGATATTCCCTTATGGGATAAAATCCTTGGTTTCGACTGTGTATATAGGGTTTTGGGTGGGAGGCATGATGGCTTCCTGTGAAAAGAAAAGTGCTCTGTGGTGTAGCGTATCCCATAGGTAGTCGGGGGTGTTTAGTTCCTCAAGTATGTCCTTGTCACGGTGAAATTGGTGGGAATACAAGGGGTCTAATGGAGTGATGTCGGTGACTGTCGCCATGTGGTTGTCTTCGGGTGAAGAAGAAGCAGGGGGAACTATGCAATGAGATTGCAATAGTTCACTCGACATATACCAAATATCGAAGTACTAAGGAGTACCAGTGGTAGTTGGGTGGAAACTTTATGTAGGGAAATGTACTAGGGAATTGGGGGGATTTGGGAGTGAATCCTCGGATAAGTTATCCAAGAACCATGGAGAAATGATATGAAGAATCTATATAGACGAGGCAAGGTCTACCATTGATTCTGTAGGAGGTGCCATGGTTTGAATCAGAGATATTTGGCGTTGCCTGTATTCAATGATCATAGGACATTGGTATGTAAAATGATCCAAGGATTCGCACATAGAGCAGGGGCATCTCATACGTTCATTGACTAAAGTTGTGACATAATGGATGTCAGTGATTTTTGGGAGGGATGATGTATTGGGGTTGGGCTCATTCTGGAAGTTTTGGCATACTGTGGCTAATGTTTGCCGAAAGCATGGTAGTGCTGGGAAATGGTGGGTATAATGGCCATATTCTGAACATATAGTGCAAGAGAATTTGGTTCGCAGCCCTTTACTACTTGAGTGAGGGGCGATAGTGGCAGTACTTGCTATAGTGGTGAGTGTTGATGGAGTTTGATTGAGTGGAATCAAGTTCCATAACTCTAGTAGAGATGGACAATTATTGGTTTGGTGTACATCTTTCTCACATAGCATGCAAGGAGGTTGGACACGTTGGGGAAGTGGAGCTATGGGCTCCTTCTTCTTTCACCTACCCCTAACTGTGGCAGGGAGGGTACTGAGTGGGGGTGTAGAGGGTATGGAGGGGGTGAGTATGGGAATCGTCATTGGGATTCCTTCCATTTCGGGGGGGAGGTATGGTTGAGGGACCATCTCTGGTGGATGTAAATACCAAACTGAAATTGCTAATACCATATTAGGTAGGGTAAGTGTTGCAGCTACTTGTAAATCTTGTACGCCCGGTGGGGGGTAGAAGAAGGAGATTTGAGTGATGGCTTGGGGAACTGTCTCCCAAACTGGGATATGGCCTTGGGGAGAGGTGGACTCGTGGATTGGTGGAGTCGAGAAGTTCACAGGAGGTTCGTGAGGGGAGAGCTTTGCGACTAGTGGGACGTCAGATATGATAGAAGCCTCCCTGGGAGGAAGGGCATCCCCCATGTTAGTTCCATTGGATGATATGACGCATACTTGATTGGAAGGATGAAGAAGTGGTGGCGCACCATGGTAAGTTCCTAACAATGATGGGTCTTTGAAAATCCCAGGACCCATTTCGATAAGTGGGTATGCATCATGACTTGTGTGTATGAGAGGGAGAATGTTGTCGATGTTGGCCAAGGGGTTAGGCTCGTAATGCGACACTTGGTCGATTGTGATGTTGGCCAAGGGGTTAGGCTCGTAATGTGACACTTGGTCTATTGTGATGATATTCCCGTTGTGGGGGAACATCATGGTTCGAAAAACAGATGAGGCAACCGCCTTCATAGCGTACATGTAGCTACGACCGAACAAGATATTATAATCGAGTGGGGCATCGATAACTTCAATTACGATGAGAATGGTCTTGCCCCCAAGTTCTATAGGGAAATTTTGGAAGAGCCTTTCCAGAGATAATGGTCGTCCGTCATAAGATCTTAAGGTAATGGCAGATGGTATGAGTTCGGGGGAACCAAGTTTCTGACATACTGTTTTGGACATAATGCATGTGGATGCACCTTCATCAATGATGCACCGATGGACTGTAATGTTCCAAATTTTTACTGGGATTTGAAAATTGATTAGAGCAGGAAGGCGAGGGTCCCCACTGTCGATATCAAATGTGATGAGTCAAGTATCTACGGGGTCGACTGCCTCCAAGGCGGAAAGTAATGATTTCCGATGAGTGGGACAAGTTTGAAGGACCTCTAAAACTGACATGGCAGCCGGGGATTGTGCTAAGTCATCGACCAAACTGTAATTATGAGCCACCCTAGCCTATGGGTTGCGGACATTCTTGCGCAATGGGATGTGAGGGATGTGAAGAGGTGGCTCTGTGTTTAGGTGAGGGATTACCAATGGGGGTCTTGTTGGTGCGGGGATTGTTTCTGGGGGACTAGGAGGAGACTCAGCGGTTGCATGGTATTGATGATTACATGTTTGCAGAATAATTTCTTCCTCACTGGTGAGGAGGATCATGTGATCTACTAGATTGTTTGGATTGAGGTACTATCCCACCTGTGGTGGGGTAGGTTGTGGGGGGGGTTGTTTCACGTATTTCTATGGGGCCTATTAAGGGGCAGGGGGTGCTGGAGTATGTGGTCCAGCCATTGAGTCTTTCATCCTTTTAAAATCAGTGATTTGGGGGCAATGATGAGTGTAATGACTAAAATCACCACAAAGGGAACAAGGGAATTTGGTTTTAACAGTATTATTATTTCACCCTTGGGGCCTATTACTATTGCCTCCCTGGGGGTTCTGATTCCCTTGGGTTTGGTTGCCCCCAGTAGGTTGGTTCTGTTGGGGTTGATTCCTGCCTTGACCTGGGTTATTATTGTTCTTGTTTCTTCCTTTATTTTTGGCATTATTCGACGGGTGGGTCGGATTTGTCGTATTCAGCTGTTCAAAATTTTGATATTATTGAACAAGAGAGGGTTGAACAAAATTCACCCCAGCGTGAGGATGTGGGGGAGCCATGGGTTGTCAAGGATCAGGAAATGGAAAGTATGGATTCTGTGGGATTTGTGATCCATAAGGTACGTAGGAAGGCGTTGCACTTTTGCTAGTACTATAAGCTGAGGTAGAGGGGGTACCAAAACTTGTTTGAAGAGGTGGGTTGATGGGGGGTACCGACAGTGGTCCACTGATAGGTGAAGGCATAACAACAGGGTATGGTTGTTGATAAGGGGGTGGGGGGTAATAAGAGTTTCCCCCATATGCCGGTGGATATTGAGGTGTACCATACATTAGTGGTTGTTGGGGTTATGGACCATGGTGACTGGCTTTACCAATCAGTTCGTCTGCTGAGTGAGACATTACGGGTTTGTCTTGGCCAAAGGGCACTGGTTTTGGGAGATCGGGAAGTACAGTGTATAAGTACCCTGATTGTGAATAGATCAGGTCATACTGTTGAGCCTTACTGATGGCTTCTTCTTCAGACTGAGGGAAGGTGGAAGCCACATACTTACCAAGGAGAGAGACAAGTGATCTAAGAAACCAATCAAGACACTATTGTTTGGTGGTTTCAGCTTTGCATAAACTACATCGTCTATGCCACTCATGAATGTGATCAGGGATATGTGTGGCTGAGGTATGTTTTAAATTAGAGAGTGGTTTGAGACCATTGTCGTGGCAGATTGGTAATTGGAAGAAGGTCAAAAACGCTTTAGCCAAGGACTCGAAAGTCACATGGGACCCCGATTTTTCATACACATACCATTTGGCTTATGGGCCAGTGAGTGTGCATTGAAATGATCTTAGTCTGATGGAATCTTCCATGATGATGTTGGAAGAGCACCATAGGTGGAAAGTCATGACATGATTGGCAGGGTCATCCCCTGCCTTCCCTTCAAACTTGGGGATGTCTGAAGGTAGTTTGGTGGGCATTGTCGTCCATGTGGGGTCATGCAATATAGGATCATTTGTGAGTTTTCTTAGATCTGGTATGTTAAAAGAGGCCAAATACGACATCAATAGTGTGGGTGGAGGATTATTTCTAGCCATGGTGTGAGTTATCTGTGAACTTGACCCTTGAGGGGGGTTAGGTGCATTGGTACTTCCCCTCTGGAGAGGAAGTTGCCCCCCCGCTTCCGTGTAAAGGGGGGCAAGTGGATGATGAAGCTTGGGAAGTGGACCCAAGTAAGGTGGAACCAAGCAAAGTTGATCCTAAGATAGTGGAACTCACTAGAGTGTGAGAAGGTGGTGCCGATGAGTTGGCAAGACTAGGAACTCCCCCTAAGATAAGAGGGATATTTAGCAAGAATCTGGAATGACGGGGGTTTTGTGGGTCCTCTATGATGTCTGGCTATCTGAGTGAATGTGTGTGAATGGTGGTGAGAGTAAAAGAAGTAAGAGCCTTTTGTTGTAATTTTTGAACTTTACACAATATATAGCTATATCAACATGTAATCAAAAGTGCATCATACATAAAGTAAAAGAAGCATATATGTGGATAAGTGGGTTTTGTCCACATGGGGGAACAAAAGAAAACAAATGCTTGTGTCCTAAAAGATGTAATGTCCTTCCTCTCAAATAGCGTTGGACCTTCCAATAGTTACTCAACAGTGGGTCCTGAAGTCACTGGAAGAGAAACTAGTGAAGGATGAAGTAATCAGTTATAATGAGGGGTAAAGGGGACATATCCCGAAAGAGCTGGTGATATTTCCCAATAGCCACACAAAATCCAATCAAGGTGCAATTGCAGCCCACAATTTCCACCTACGTAGATGTCCTACAATTGGTCACTAGGTACCTCAGTCAAAGTGCGGCATTTAGATTTTTGGTCTAAGAAATGGGTCATGGGCTGGATCCCATCCAAGAGGTGGGTGCCTCAAGGGGGGACGCACAGAACAACTGACCTCGACCTTCAACCCTTCACGAGTATCTCCTTGCCTTATGGTGTTAGGAACACTTGACTTGGAGGATTTTAAGTTCCCTATTTGACAACCTCTATTGTTTTGATAATGAGAGAACTAGATAACGGGGATTTATTTGGATGCCTATCCCTGAAATCCTACCTAGACTAAAAAAATTATTTTGGCACCTGCTGTGGAGGAAAACTTAGTGAGCTTTTTAGAAAAATTTTAGATGTGGTTGTTTGAGAGATTGGGGGTGTGAACCAACCTCATTGAAATTAAAATGGGAGTGGATAGTTTTGTCAAGAGAAGGGTGGGGTGTTTCAGAATCCCTTTGGAGGAAAATTACTTTGACCACCATGTTTCGAGAAGAAAACTATGTGAGTGATAAGTGACTTTTGTGTGTGAATGAGTGAAAGTGTGCCAATGTTTTAATGAATTAGGTGTCACCTTGCTTCATGTGGACTTCGCTTGGTCCTTAAAAGTGTTGATTACCTAATTAACTAAGTGCCTTTGGTAAAACCTTGCATAATTCAAAAGTCCCTAGGAAGCTAGCATGTGGACATGTGGGTCCATTACAATTCCTTTAACTCCCTATTGGGATTTAAGCTAAGAAAAGATTTGAAACTATCGTAGATTGTGATTATGTGGGCATGTATGGGCCCATTACAATTTTAAGATGTGTTGGAAAAATAAACTAAGAGGAGTCCCTGAGGGGGCTGTTGTCCTCTCCTAAAGGTTTTAGTCTTTTTAAGGGAGATGAAATTGTCCCACAATCTTTTTCTGATTCTCAAGGTCGCTTGGAGGTGTGAGAGAAGAGCATACTAAGCGATTGTTATCCAACTTCTAGTCCCAATGCAAGTTAGATTTTTTTTGCAAATGATTTCCAACTTATATTTTTAGTCAAAGTAAGCCATCCATGTGGAAAAATGAAAGAAAAAAGAGGAAAAATGATTTAAAACCCCCTAAGTGCCTATGTGTTTTGACTAATCCCTTTATATGAAGAGGGAATTAAGTGTGGTGCAACTTTAAAACATGCATGAAATCACTTTCAAGGAGGCTAAGGGCCTTTCCCAACTCACAAAAAACCTTACAATGTGTAATTTTTGCACAGGTGCGTGGGTCTCGGTGGAGATAGAGGCGCACAGAGCATAGGTGCAAATATCGAAACAAACTCTTGAGCATAGGTGCATAGAACAGAATTGTGACTTAGGTGCATGTGTGCATGATGCACGTCTGTGGACCTAAAAACCCACACACAGGTGACACACGACCATGAATGAAAATTCTCGATGGAAATCTCCCAATTTAACTTGGAAATTGATGTTTAACAGGTCGTCTTGGGCCAGTTAATGCACCTGCAAGTTAAATAAACCAAAAGAAGAGATAGAAAATCCCAAATGGGGTAGAAAATTGATACCTGTCCCTAATGGAGTCGCCAATCTGTTGCACCTCTTGCGTCACCTTAGTGAGCAAAATAGAGGTTCTTGCAAGCTTAGTTGGGTTTGCTAAGAAGGACAGTTGTAAGGAAAAGAGTTAGAGAAAGAAATATAAAAGAACAACTAAGAATTAAACTAAGAAATAAAATAACAACTAAACTAATGAGCATAGGGACATAAGAACTAAATAAACAATAAGACCCATGTCACCAATGGTAAGGTTTATATTAGTGAAAGAAAACACCAAGAAGAAAGAGGACTATGGGTCCCTTCTTCCTCCAAGGGAGGGCTCTTGGACCCCCACAAACAAGCTCTTCTTACAACTTTGAAAATAAAAATGGTGAAAGAACTCCAAACAAATTCACTCAAGGGGTGATATGGATTGCCCAATGCAATTATGCTAGTATACTCTTGGCAAGAATAGAGGATTCTTCAAGAGAATAGTGGCAACATAACTTTCCTATGAAATTCCTTGAAAAATGAGGTGCATCCATGGCTTTGTTATAGCACTTCTTTGAGGTATTGTGCAACCGATTTGTAGTGTGTAAAGAGGCTAATTAGGGCATTTCTAGGCCTTTGACAAGCCACCCAGTCAAATCTAGTCCAGATTTGAGTGTCAAATCAACTTGGAAGATGAACCAGAAGTGGGTGGGAGGCCGACCACTCTCATAAATGCGTCATTTCTCAGGTGCACGGCTTTTTGCAACAATAGTCGTGCATCAGGCGCATGTACGCGATTCCTGTGTTCTTGTTGCGTGTGCTCCCTGTATCTTCATAGAGCCCTTTAATTTTAGCATTGGTTGCATAGTTTTTGACCCTTTGGAAATGCTTTTGTAGTAATATTGGTCCATGGGTGACCTCATAACTGTTTGGCAATGTTGAATTCTTGTAACCATTTGTGGATGAAATTTCATTGATAACACCTACCAAGGTCATCGTGACACTGACCACTTCGAAAGGATAGAAGTGGTTCAAGGCCAAATTTTCTGAATGCCGGAGTGATGAAGTGATAAGGGTCGCAGATCGAGGAATTCATCAGAATTTCCCTTGGTCGTTGGATCTACGCCAAGGAAACTTCAACGAAGTTCTACTTCAAGAGAGTGGAGGAAGGTTAACATCGAAACTTTTGAATTCCAGAGTGGAAAATTAATATGGACTGTAGATCTGGGGATCCTTCAAGATCTCCCCTGGCCATTGGATTTATCTCAAGGTCATCCCGATGCTGACCACTCCAGGGAGAATGAGGAATTTACACCGCCAACTCCCCGAAGGCTGAAACCCCGAAGTAAGGGAGGTCATGGATCTGAGGACTATGTGGACCCATAATACACGTGCCACATGTCAGGGATAGGCAACTATCAGTCTGAAATGACGTGGCATCCAGGCGTCACTCAAGGTGACGTGGATCCCTATTACATATGCCACATGTCACTTATATTAGTGCATCTGTAGGCCCCTAGACGATGACATGTGTCACATCCATTATGTGCCATGTGTAAAGCTCTATTTTTCCGTGTGTCTAGTGTTGGGCACATCTGACAAGTGGGATATTCCAGACCCACCTTTATTTTCCACCATGTAATACACATCATCCCATGCGATATCGGATAATTCAATAGTCTGGAATCTAGGAGTCCGGAAGTTTGGGATATAGAGTATAGATCTATGTAAGGACCCAAAGGCTAGGGCCATGTGGAGTAATATCGGTGCCCCTTTGCAACTTCGCTAGTTCAGAGCTCCGGAGGACTGAGTTTTTTAACCCCTGGGACTCTTGAATCCTAGAGTCTTGGAATAAATCATGACCGTCGATTGTTGGCGACATGGAATAATATCGACGCCCCTTCATAACTCCACCAATTCGTAATTCCAGGGATCTCGCGTGGTGGAGTGGGAAATATCTCTGAATCCAAAGTCTTGAAGTCCCTTTCTAACCATAGGATATCGATAGGTGATGCAGACCATTGATTTCCTCCACTGATCGGTGACCCGAGAATTAGGCCTTTAGGAGGAAGGTCATGCAACATCATTGGAACTCTTGAAGTCCTGAAACCTTCACTAAGCAGACCTTTTATCTCTCGATTTTCATCCTGAGGTCACAAGGAGGACTCCACTAGCTGACTTAAGTTCTTAGTGTGATATGTAAACTTCGGGAAAGTAGAAAAGGAGGGTTTTTTCTTAGCAAGGGACCATAAATGAGTAGAAAGAAAAGTGAAACATCAATGCCCCACCTCTTCGATGTTTCTTCAAGGGGTTGGGTGTTTTACATATATAGTTTCTATTGAATTTATGTTTGGTTTTGTTTTTAAATATAAACTTTAAATTGAAATATGTAGAAGAATCTATCCACATTGATGATGAAATGTTAGAAAATGTTGATACTGACAAATTTGGGAAGAAAGAAGTTAATCATTATATAAGATATTGTGTTATGAATATGTATAATAATTTTTTCAAAGATGAATCAGTAACAGTACAAGCTCAACTTTTACTTTGTCTAATAAAGTCAAGAAAGTTAAAAGAAGATACATCATTATTGGGTATTCAAAAGTTGACAAAAGATACAAAGGTGAAACATAATGTCTTTGAAAATATAACTAGTGTAATAAAAGCTTTTGGAAAATCTTGAAAAAAATATGTCAGTGTTGCACAGAGAGCGATACAAACAACAATTGTTTCATCTAGCAACATAAAAGATCATTTGACACAACACATTGAAAAATCGATGGGAACCTCAAGAAAAACATTGTACAAACATAGAAATTTTTTATTGCAAATAGATGTAAATGATGAACTTGCTTGTTGGACAGTTATTTCTAGACAACCCTACAAAGATAGACTTGCAAAAAATGTTAAAGAATCAAATCGTAATTGTTGGTTGATAGAGTCTCATGTTCCACCACATACAAGGGATGTGTTGCGATGAAGAATAACATGAAAATGATATGAAGAACATCCAAAACATATATTTCCAATGACACATAAAAAATTTCAATAAGTTCAAAGAAGAGCACAAAGAAGTTAAAATTTCCATCAATACATTTGTGCAACAAAGACCATGGTTTGTTAGACCCATCATTATTCGTGACACTTGTTGTTGTCGTTATCATGTGGAATCTGAGTTATATTACAACACTTTTCTTGATTTTGGTAAAACTTTATGGCCAAGTTCACCTCCTCCTTCCACATTCTGTGCTTTTATCTCTAAAATTCTATGTGAAAGAGAAGGTGATGAATTATTTTACCAAAAAAAATGTGTTGGTGGAAAGAAATGTGATTGTTGTGGAAATCTAAGTTTGTTTCACTCAAAGTATCCTATTTATATGAATGATCAATCATTTTCTAATATAACAACCAATTGGAAGAGATATGAATATATCAGCAGCACGGCTCCACATTCTTCAAATGTTATTTCCAAAAGGATTGATTTGAAGGTAGATAAAATCAGTGTGATAGATTTTTTGAAGAAGTTTGAGGAAGAAATTTATAAATACACCAAGCATTCACATAGAGATCGATGGAAATACCTACAATTCAAACAATCCTGTGAAGTGTTTCCCCCAGGGATAATTTTTTCTGTAGTTGATTTTGCAAAGAATTACACATTCTCTACGAAAAAAGAAATACAGAGTGAATATTATCATTCTGATCAAATCAATATATTTGTCCACATTATATATAGACATTCTCAACGGAGTCTTGATAACATAGAAAGCACCAATGAAAATCAACATGTTATTAAAAAATATCACTTTTATATAAGTGATGATCGATCACACTATACACATTATGTACAACATTGTTTTGATAAATTTATGATTCTTTGAAAGGATGTGGGATTGGATTCGAATGACATTGGATATGGTCAGATGGATGTGCAAGTCAGTTCAAATATTCATGATCATTCTATTGCTTGTGTCGTCTTCATAAGAAATCAAACATTACACATTGTTGGAATTTTTTTGAGACTGGTCATGGAAAAGGAGAGCACGATGGTGCAAGGGTATGTGTAAAACGAGCACTTTGAAGGTATAATATGAACCCTCATGCAAATCGATTTGAATCCACTGATCAATTTGTTGAATGGTGCAAATTGGCACTAAGCCATGAAAATAATTTGTCAAGGGATGAGCGTAGGTGTGTATATATACATGTTACACATGTACACATGATATTTTTATTCATGTGTTCAAATTTATATGATCTTCAATCATTTTCTTGATAGATTTCAAGTTAACAAGTTCTTGTCTTGTGCAAATTTTTTTGGTATCTTGGAATCCAAGATGTAAATATATCAATCCCATATGAATCTGGTACAATAAATGGGACACGAAAAGTGCATTCAGTTAAAACAAAATGCTATCAAAATGTGTTTTCATTTGATAGAAGAAATGAATCTTGTTTTTGTTCAGTTTGCATAGAGGACACAAAATCCATAGAGATTTGCGAAAATGAAAATGTGGAATATGTTAAATCTTGGAGACATATCGAACTTAATATAAAAAGGAAAATGCCACTTTCAAGCTTAGAGGAGATGGAATCAAATGAAACTATAGTGTCAGTTGATGGCGATAGAGTTTTTGATCTTGTTAGAGAAGGTAATTTTTATGTTTAAATATTTAAACAACTTGTAGATGTACTTGTAAGTTGGATATATAAAATTTATATATATAGTAGATTCAAGTTTAATGGCACGTGCATGTGTGCTAACATAACCTGAACTACTTGTTGGAACATATCAAATTATTTGCAGGAGATGTCTTTGTCATGGTTGCACCTATAGACAACACTGAAAACATGAAATATTATTTGATGTGATGCACAGAACAAAAGATGAGGATATTAGAAGATTTTGATGATAACGGTTTTATATATGAAAGAGGATCCATCGTATTGAAAGGATTTTTTTTCAAGAAACCCATCAAACCAATAGTCATGTTCACTTTCAATACTATCAGTCGGATGTTATAAGTTATCAATGTAGTCATTTGGTATGTGCAGCGTGCATAAAGTTAATAGAAGTTCAATCAAGGAAAAAATACAAAAGTTAGAAAATGGAGAATTTCCAAAGCCGATCATGAACGAATAATTGAAGATGACATACCATTATGATTTTTTTTAACAAGTGACATACATTCCAAAATTTTATATTTTGCATTGAAAGTACACGTATTTATGAATATCTAGGATTCTGGAATCATTTGGTTTAGTTTACTTTCATGGTCCATTCAAATAAGAAACTATATTTTTTATGAATTACAAAGTTTACGGAGCCTTATTTACAATTTGAGGGAAGAACCTATAGATTTCATAGGGAACCTAAAACGACCTATACTTGTGATTATACTAATCCTACAAATTATCCATCGTATACACAAATCCTTTAATGCATCACCAATACTAAATAAAGGATTTGCGAACTCATTATTTCCAACATGATTGAAATTATTTTTCATATGAAGAGAATAACTTCATATCATAACTATGACCCATTTCCATGTCATTATAAGGGACTCTTGATGGCTTAGAAAAACTTTCAATAAATGTAGTACCTTTCATAAAATCATCCCCGTCTCTATTAATATCTCTAGGAATAATATCATTCTACAAATAAAAAATAACACCATCTACTAAGGCTTGGTTTGTTGCATTTAGATTTTCATTTTTTTGATTGAATTTGGAGTATATTGAGAATTCAAGGTAGTGTGTGATTAACATCCACTTAAGAGGAAATTTCATTAGATTCAATTGATTGGTGAGATCCTCTACATATGATGATGAGGAGCACAACCATGATAGAGGAGACATAATAATTAAACCTTTCTAGTTTGAAAGTGATAGAGGAGATAGAGGAGACATAGGAGAGGATTTGGAGCCCATTGTGAAATATCTATGGCACATAAAAGTCTCAATTTCAAAAAAAATATTGAATTTTGATTCCAATTTTTTCAATTTTATTGTTTCTTTCCATACCTCTTTTTCATATGGACATTGTACAAATAAATGGTTTACTAATTCTCCATCCTTTTTACACATTATACACCATGTTGGCCCATAACATTTTTTTTCTTTTTACTATTATCCTAATTAAAAAATTAAATACATTCTAAAAAGTGTCAATTTTAATTATGAAATTGTGAATTTTGATTCCAAAAGTGTTGATATATTAAATTGTTACAATGTGCATTTAGACTTCAATATTTTGAAACAAATAAAAAAAAATTGAAATTATGAGCTACTTGACAAATGTGTATGATGAACCTAACACTACTTATATTCTACACATTAAACATAGTTTTCATTAAGTTTGATTGAAAAAACTTAAGATGAAAAAGAATGTGATTTTGTGACCTGATAACAAAGTTGGGAGTTTACTCAATGTAGACCTTGTATTGTGGATGGTGCATTGCTATCCTTGCAAATTTTTGGATAGAAAGCTATTCTTTGATATTGAACAACACTCATAGGTTTCATATTAATGACACTAGTGAATACTTCCAATCTATAGAGTATTGATAATCCATCATCCCTTTTTGACCCTTTTCAATACATAAACAATTTATGTCAATATAAATTTTAATGAAAATCGCTTACTTGTATTAAAGTATATTTTAATTTTACATTAACAAAGGTTAGATTTTGTTATTATTATTATTATGAAAACTACTATTTATTTCACATTTTCTTGAATGAATATATTGAAAGTTCGATAGAAACCAAAGATGAACATAACTAGTTTAGTGTTGGACTGTAATTTCATTGTGAATTTTCAATTTTAGAAATGAGGAATAAGGGTTAAGTTCATGAGGAATAATGGCCCAACGGATCTAATCTATACTATACGTCTCATTACCTCTTCTATACTCTACTCTACTCTACTAAAATAAACTATTACTGGACATAACTATATATGTAAGAAATGAAGGATAACACTAGATGAGCTTGTTTACAACTTCTACATCTTATATAGAAACAATGGTTCCAACTATCATGCTTGGTTCATATACCCTTACTTACTTCCCAAACTAGTACTAAGTGATTACGATCAAGCTAAATGATACTAGACTAATCAGTGTAATAAGTGAAGTATGACCATTATAATCACTAGAGCTTAAGTAATGTGATACAAGTAGCAACATGATTACATATAGCTTGATTGGTTCTAGTAATAAAAATGCCTTGCTTATTTTAGAGTAACATATAGTCTTTAATACACATACAACTCTACTCACTAGTTTCATTCATTATGTCATATAAAAGAGCTTATGATTCCATAACAACAAGCTCATAGTGCGTACAGTATAAGCAATTTGATCTAACTATGCTCGTGATTACTATGAAAAATAATACTTGGCTTATGTATTCCATTACCTATATAAGGGTAGATTATTTCCCATAATTAATCTCTATACAAGAGTTGAACTTGTTTCACATATAAGAGTAAACAAAACACTAATAAAGATATGGTAGTCATACTAGTTAAGCTTGGTTGAATAAGTACCCTATAGATGCTTGTTCAAACATGTCTCTATGAGTTAATATCAAGCATGTAAGCTGGTGTTAAAGCTTTAAGACTAATACATACTTATGGTAAAACATGATCGTAATCAAAGAAGCTTTCTATGTAGAAGCTAATATGTATAGGTTAGTTATAACACCATTTATTACTGTGATTAAGTTATAGTACAGACTTATTATTACATAATACTCATCTGTAAGGATCTCATGGATTGTGTATCATCACCATTGCTCTTAGAGGTTGTAATGGTATATAAGCTCATATAGGGTCAATTTGGAAACAATTGTAAGTTCAACCTATTCATTATTACTAATACAAGCTGCTAATCATTATGCATCTTCTATTACACAACTTAACATAGGTAATAGTACTATTCACCTTATACAGTTATAGTTGATTATGGTGATGCTTAATTACCTCTTTAGCTTGATGAAGCTTGAAATCATAGTGACTCCAAGCTCAATGCTTAGTAACAAGTGTTCAATAAAGAGTGATATACCAGTATCTGCCTTATTCATGTAATTAGAGTAACACACATAACCCTTGCATACAATATGATGTATTAGTTGCTATTGATATGGTAGTACTTATACAAAGTTGATAATTGGAATAGCTCAAACACTGCTCACAACTGTCAAATATTTATATCTACAACCCTTCAACCCTATAAACCCTATGATGACACTATGAACCCTTCAACTTATAAAAATATCTACAAATAGAAGGGAAACTATAATGATGATCTATGTTTGACTATTCAAACATATTTGCAAATCAAACAAAGTTGAAATTATAAGCTACTTGACTATACAAGGATGTTTATAAATGAAATGAAATAAAACATTTTTAATTTCAGCACACTATCATAGAACATAAACTGTCATTTCACCATCATAAACAATATAAGAGAAATCAAAGATCAAACAATAAATTG
>ML790878.1:604444-615504 GCA_009831015.1 Picea engelmannii | reverse complement strand
TTGAAAATGGAATTCATCAACCCTTGGAATGTGGAAGGTGCATTTGTAAGGCCAAAAGGCATGACCAAAAATTCATAATGGCCTTCATGAGTTTGGAATGTTGTTTTTGGGATATCTTCTTCCTTCATTCTAATATGATGATATCCTGAACGAATATCCAACTTTGTGAAATAGATTGCTCCATTTAGTTCATCTAAAAATTCATCAATGATGGGAATGGGAAACTTATCTTTAATAGTGATCTTGTTGAGATCTCTATAATCTGGACACATACGTCATGAGCAATCTTTCTTGAATACCATTACCACCAGTGCAGAGTAAGAACTTTGGTTAGGTCTAATAATGCCAACCTCTATTTTAAGCCCTAATATTGGTTCATTACCCCTTAATTGGGGCATATTATATTAGTAATGTTATTTTATTTATGTCAGCTTTAGGCCATTAGTTGTAATTATACCTCCTAGTCTCCTATATATACCAAGGAGAGATTTTCATTTTGAATCATCTTGCACTTGAATATTTAAGAGGGGTAAAAGGAGGTTGTCCTGTCGAAGAGGCTTATTATCTGAAATTATCTCTTTTTCAAGGGGTTGAGTTCTTTTTCTGAGGTTTTTCTATGCTATATTGATATTTGGTTCTTAACATATGGTATCAGAGCTCAAGGTCTTGGGGTTTCACTGCTACATCTAAGACACCTTGGAATTTTCTCTATAACTTTTTTTCTACGATGTTTCTGAAGGAATTTCTTGGAGTATATTTATTAGACAGATCAAGGTATGTTGGGTTCAAAATTCATCTCCTGAGGGATTATACGTTCGGACATACAGCCTATACAAGATAGGGTTATGGAATCATCCTGAACTGAGTCATTGTAGAATTTTCACTATAATAACTTTTTCATAACGTTTCAGACCCTAAAATCTGGAGGATATTTACAAAAATTAGTAAGGTATTTGTGGTAAACATTTCAGCTTCTGGGTCATCTTAAATTTGTAGATACACCCTGTGTAAGATAGGGTATCTGACTAGTCCTATTGACTAGTCTCAAGAAGGTGTTCCCGGTAAAAAAATCATAAATTATTCCTAGAGTATCCAAATTGAGTGGGACTGATTTCATTGGCTCGTGGACAGTCTTTAGTATTTATGGTGTGAGTTTCAAAATTTTATGTCAATTATTTTGTGCAGGGCACACTATACAAGTGAGATCTCCTGGAAAGGACAAAAATCGGCAAGTTGTGTGGAAGTTACCGTAAATTCCACTTGGCACATTCAATTTTGATCAGACTTGTGGCATTGCAGAGAAGAAATATCAGAGAACTACATAAAAGAAAGTTTCATACCCAGAAGGGCCGAAACTTGGAAGATACAACAGAAGAAATATTGTCTAGCAGAACCGCCCCAAAATAAGGGTTCAAAAGTGATATTTGGCCAACATGCCACCAAAAAAGGGAACGTCTACACCAAATAAGCCTCTAGAAAATCCTACTTGGAAACTTGATGAAGGTGAAGAAATGCGAAGGGACATAGATGAACTACAAAAGAGGATGGATTCAATGGAAGCTAAGTTGGATACTAAGATGGATTCAATGGAAGCTAAGTTGGATACTAAGATGGATGGTTTAAAAGGGGAGATCATGGAAGTATTGAAAAATTTCATACCAGATGATGCAGGGGCGCGCCACCCAGGGTACCTCCACTCTCATAGGACCTTCTTCTTCTGGGCTCGAAGAACTCGAAGGTTCTTCTATTTCCCTATCGGAAAATCTACACCCACAGAAATCTTTCCCCAAGGTCTCCCCTTTACCACCGGGAGCTCAGCTAAACCTCATTATCTTGCGAGTTCGGGACTAAACCCTCCAACTCTTCCTTTCAAATCTGGTGACACCCGATCTGGTGATACAGGTATAGCTCCTTCCACATATAACCGTGGGCTAGACTTAATGTTAGCACCTCTCGCAACCTCGCCAGTTGAACTGTTAAGTTTTCACCCTCCTATTCCGCGAGTCCCAGAGATGCGCGGTCCCACTTTATGCTCTGCCACGCGTTCACAAGAATCTCGGCTCCTTGGTGCTTCGTGGCTCGGTGTCCACATGAGTCTCGCTCCTCGGCACTTCGTGGCTCGTGAATCCTTTGTGCCACCTGTATTCCACTCGCGCTCCACTATGGCCCACACTGCTCCAGCTGTCAGGATATCGCTATCTCGCGACCTAGCGATCCCCATGCCCAAATTATTGAACCTTTTCTTACGAGGTCCCAAGACATGATCCCTCACTCAGATCCAACGGTCCTTCTGGGTTACGGATCCAACGGCTATCCTTCTCTCGCTACCTCGTGACCTCGCGACTTGGAGTGCCCAAATGTTGGACTCTCAACCTGCGAGTTCCCGAGTTCATGAGATCCATTGATCTCTCACCACCTGTCCTCCTCAGATGGACATCTATGATCCTCTCACTCCTTCATCACCTCACATCCTCGCGCCTCGTGACTTTTTCACACCCAATACTTGGCCTTTACCCTGCGGACTCCCAAGCTCACGAGATCACCGATCTCTGCCACTTGTCCTCCTCTGATGGACGGCTCTTAGCCTTCTCACCACTTCACCACTCGTGAAGCTAAAGGGCTTCCCTTTCGGTCCCCCAATGTCTGCGTCTGCGAGATGAGAATATCCTGACACGCGTCCTCCTCAACGAACGGCTCTGATCTTGTAAGGATATCGCGTCTCACAATATGGTTGCTCTAACTACACAACTTTCCAGGCTTCAACTCCCGAGTCTCTGATACACGATACCACGTGTGGATCCTACGGCTCCAGTGACCCTAAATTGACTACCCTGCTCCTCCTGAGCTTGAGGCTCTTCAGAATCTTTTCGACGTAACCTCCTTGCACCTCTGCAAGATCTAACGATCCTCAGAATTTCACGAAATCTCTTCAGAAGATTTCATCCGTCTGTTCTTCCTTAGTTAATCCACGAAATGAAAAAGGGTAGCTCTCCACGAGATTCCTTCGCCGCTTCGCCAACCTGCGACGTTTCTCCCCGACTTCAAGTCACACTTGTCTACGCTGAATCTTCAGTGACTCAGAGGTCTATCCCTCTCAAGATTTCCACAACTTCAACCTCAACAAGGTTCTCTGCACGCACTCCTTGCGGCAAGCCTGCGAACAGTTCAGTTGTTTGAGCTTCCTTTGACTCTGCGTATGCCCATAGCAGCAGTCCCTCAACACTTCTTCTCAGTTTCATGACTGAGACTCTCCTTAGCCTGCGCATTCCTTGCATGGCTTCAACAACCCACTTTCACGTTTGAGTGATATGAAAACAAGGGTTAACTCTCTGAGCCTTCTGTCAATGCACTCTTTATGGATGACTCAACTGCACTGCTTGCAGGAATCTTTGCTCAAAAGAGAAAACAATTGTAACTCACCTCTCTTCTCAGATTTCGATCTTAACACATGAAATCATACATGCATCATAATAACAAATGCATAACAGGGATTAATATCATAAGCAGAGCATTCAACACACATACATAGAGAATAACACAACAGCCATGAATCTGAATCAACCTCTTCTATTAATTCAAGATCTGTACATGGGTGTTCTTCTACAACTCTCTGCTATTCTCCTATGCTCTCGACTCTTCTTTCTCTTCCTGAACTAAACTTACAATGATACAAATGAGGGTGTCTATATTCGGTTTTCCCTCTTCCTTCGAGAACTATCTAATCTAAGAATTCAATTCTATCTAGCTGTAACTACTACTATAAATGCCTCTGTCTATATCAGACGAGAGCGTATGGCTCGAGGTCCAAGTACATTTTTACCAAGGCACCTAAATTAAATGATCTCATTTATATTCAGCGCATCAACTTCAAGAGATAATTTAAAAATTCAAAAACTTGCGCTGGACGTCTTCCGACTGGCTTCTGCTTCCACATTGGTTTTGCTTGTCATGAGGGATGCTCCTACATCATACTCCCTTGCTTGAAAATTTGAATGGGCTCCTGTCCATGAGCTCCTGCATAGTATGTCCATGCTTCTGAATCTCTTCTTTAGTCTCCCAGCTAGCATCTTCAACTTGATGACCCTTCCACTTGACCAAATATTCGAAATATTCTTTCCTTCTAGTTTTCTTGCCCACTCTTTTATTCAGTATATGTTCCATCTATGGATTCTCTACAACTGGCATCTGCTTCTACCACTGAATCTCTAGTTGATCATCACTTTCTGTTTCTTCTTCATCAGCTTTGTATGGATATAATTCTGAAACATTAAATATCGGAGATATTCCAATGCCCTCTGGTAACTTGATCTCATAAGCATTCTCTCCCATCTTCTTCAAGACCTTGCATGGCCCAATTTTCTTCATTTTTAATTTGTTGTATGTTCCCCTTGGGAACCTTTCCTTCCTCAAATGTGCCAGAACCAGATCACCAACTTCAAACTGAAGTTGTCTCTGATGCTGATCTGCTCTGCGCTTGTATTCCTAACTTGACTTCAATAGTCGTTCCTTCACCTAGCTGTGAAGTTCCTTCATCGCTTCAGTGAATTCTCCTGCACTAGCACTGCTAGTCGCAGTCTGTTCTGAATCCTTCAATTTAGAAACTCCTCTTGGCTACATTCCATATACAATCTGGAATGGACTTTTTCCTATGCTCATGTTCACTGAATCATTATATGCGAACTCTGCTTGCGGTAGTATGCTATCCCAACTGCTATAGTGCTCTGTCACCAAGCTCCTCAACAAGTCTCCCAGACTTTTTTTGACCACCTCTGTCTGCCCATCTATTTGAGGATGATAAGTAGAACTAAACATCAAATTAGTCCCCAGCTTCTTCCACAATGTTCTCCAGAAATGCCCTATGAATTTTGTGTCTTTGTTTAAAACTATGCTTTTTGGCAATCCATGGAGTCGCACAATCTCTTTGAAAAACAAATTTGCGATGTGGGTTGCATCGCTGGTTTTCTGGCATGGGATAAAATGTGCCATCTTAGAAAACATGTCAACTACCACAAAGATTGAATCAACACCTCTTTGTGTCCTTGGCAATCCCAATATAAAATACATGCTAATCTCATCCCACGACTTCTCAGGTATGGGCAATGGCTGGTAAAATCCTGCATTCTACTTTCTTCCCTTTGAATGTTGGCAAATCCTACATCTTTCCACAAACTTCTTGACTTCTGACCGCATCCCTGGCCAAAAGTATGACTCGCTCAGCTTTGCAAATGTCTTATCATGACCAAAATGTCCTGCTAATCCACCACTGTGCTTCTCTTTCAACAAGTTCTCCCTCATGGAGCAATTCGGAATACACAGTTGATTGCCTTTGAACAGCAATCCATCCTAGATCACATACTCTATCCACTGGCTTCTGTCTCTAAGAACTGGATTCTCAGCTGCTTCATAAGCTTCCTTAAAGTCTGAATCATCTGTATACATGTCTTTAAGATCATCAAAGCCTAACGTCCTGACTTTGAACTCCTGCAACAACAAGCTTTTCCTGCTCAAAGCATCAACGACTTTGTTAGCAGTACCAGAAATATGCTTTATCACAAAAGTGAAATTTTGCATGTATTCTACCCATTTAACATGCCTCTGATTCATCTTTTCCTACTGAGTCACAAACTGTAATGCATGGTTATCACTATATAAAACAAATTCCTTTGGAATCAAATAGTGCCTCCATTTCTTCAATGCCTGTATGATGGCATAGAATTCTTTATCATATGTGGAATACTTTTCTTTTGCCTCATTCATCTTCTCACTGAAATATGCAATCGGCCTGCCCTCCTGACTCAAGACCGCTCCTATTGCAAACCCTCTTGCATCACATTTCACCTGAAATGTCTTTTGAAAATTTGGCAACACTCGAATTGGTTGCTCTGTAATCTTTTGTTTCAACAAATTGAAACTCTTCTCAGCCTCTTTCGTCCAGTGAAAAGATTTATGTCTTTTCTTGACTGTATCCATCATTGTTGCGCTAATTCCACTAAAATTTCTAATGAATTTTTGGTAGAAACTAGCCAGTCCATGAAAACTCCTCACCTCAAATATGTTCCTCGGTGATGGCCAATTCTTGATTATTTCCACCTTGTCTGGATCCATCCTCAACTCATTTGCAGATACAACAAACCCCAAATAAATGAGTTATGTCTTCATGAATGAGGACTTCTTCATGTTTATCAGCAGCTTCTCTTGCTGTAATCTCTTCATCACAATAGCCAAATGCTTCAGATGTTCAGCCTTTGTCTTGCTGAAAACCAATATGTCATCCAGATACACGATGACAAATTTCCCAATGAAATCCTTCAGGACTTCATTCATCAACCTCATAAAGGTACTTGGTGCATTCGTCAAGCCAAACGGCATGACAAGCCTTTCATACAAACCTTCGTTTGTCTTCAATGTTGTTTTCCATTCGTCACCTTCTCTCATACGAATCTGATGATATCCACTCTTCAAATCTATCTTTGAAAAAAAAATTGCCCCACTTAAGCAATCCATCAAATCATCCATTCTTGGCAATGGGAATCTATACCTGATAGTTATCTTGTTTATTGCCCTTGAATCAGTGCACATCCTCCAACCTCCGTCTTTTTTCGGACTGAGTACTGTTGGAATAGCACATGGCCTCAAGCTTTCCCTGACCAATCCTTTTTCCAACAACTCCTGGACCTATCTTTTAACTCCTTCATTCTCTTGTGGCGTCAATCTGTACGCGGCTTTGTTTGGTAAACTAGCTCCTGGTATGAGATCAATATGGTGACTCACGCTCCTCATCGATGGCAATGAACGAGGTAATTCATCCACCACAATATCAACAAACTCTTCCAGCAGTTCCTGAACTTCTTCTGGTAAATCGTCCACTCTTGTGCTAGTCAGAACAATTCTTGGTTTTCTGACCACAAAGAATTGTGGATCCTCCTTCTTCTTAACTTCTGTAAGAATTTCCTTCTCACTCATGAGAAGTACTATGTTGCTTACTTCCGGCTTCACCTCTTTACCTTCAATTGGACACACCATGTGAGTCCTCCCATTATTCTTCAGGGTATAGGTATTCATCCTCCCATCATGAACTACATTTCTATCATATTGCCATGGTATACCCAACAACAAATGACAGACATCCATAGGAATAACATCACATAAAATTTTATCATTATATCCTCCTATCTTGATGTCAACTAAGCATTGTTTAGTGACATTTACCTTATGACCCTTCTGTAGCCATGAAACTTTGTATGGACTTGGATGATCAGTTGTCTCCAGCTCCAATTTCTCTACCATCTCGGTTGAAACGAGATTGTCGGTGCTTCCACTGTCCACAATGACTTTTCACACTCTATCCTTGGTCTTGCAAGCAGTCCTAAAAAGACTGTTCCTCTGTGCTGAATTCTCCATCTCCTTCTCTGGCGTCAAAAGGACTTTCCACATCACTAGCAATCTTTTTCCTTCAGCATACTTTGTCTCAACATCTCGCCTCTATGCCTCGCTGATGTGAGTCTCTCTAGTTTCCTTCTTTTTCTTTGGACATTTGAATGACCTGTGTCCATTCTTTCCACACGTGAAGCATGTAATTACTTCACCTCTTCCTCTTCCTTTACCTCTGGTACAAGGAAACCTATCATTATTATCATATCCCCCTCTTTGCTCAATTTGTTGTCCTCACTGCTCAACATATGATCTTCTCTATGAGGTTCCACCTCTTTCAACCTTTCCCTGAGGTTTCTTCCAGTCATCCTTGGGCTTCTGGTATTTATATTGGGCAGCCGATTTTCCTTTGGGCTGACTTCTGCCTCTGCCCCTCTGACTTTTCTTATGACCCAGCTTCTCCTCAGCTTTCAGAGCCAATTGGTAAGAATCCTCCACCATTCGGACAGTTGCCAAATTTAGTTCATCCTGAATTTCATACCTCAGGCCATTCATATACCTGGCCACCTTTTTTTCATTTCTTTCGCGATGACCTGCTCTAAAATTCAACCTGTAAAATGCCTCAGTATACTCTTTCACTGTCATTAGCTTCTATCTCAGGTGCATCCTCTTGAATAGAGAAATTTGATAATCCCTGGGAATGAATTTTGCCTTCATCTTTGCAATCATCCTGTCCCAGCTCTTAATTTTCTATTTGCCTTGGAAACGCCTATCAGCTTGCAGTTCATCGCACCACAAGGTTGCATGTCCTTTTAATCTTGTGATGGCATGTCTGACCTTCTTATCATCTTCGATATCTTCATAATTGAAGTAAGTGTCAAGAGATCTAATCCAATCTAGTATCTCTTCTGCATCCAGACTCCCTTCGTAAGCTGGAATGTCCATTTTTATTTTCGAACTCATCTGAGCGATAGCCTTAATTAAACGCTCATTGGCTGCATATTCTGCTGGGATTTCTTCCTCTTCATGTCCAGCATCACCTTCATCCTCAGATTCACTGATATCTCTTGCATCAGCATTTTGCCTTTGTCTTATCTCCATGTCCTCCATTCTGGCACGAAGATTTCGCATTCCTCTTTCCACGTCTGGATTCTTCACTTGCCTACCCCTGTCTCTAGACATTTCCCTTTCTCTGGACAATTCCCTTTCTTCCTCTGGATCAGTTGATTGTCTGCCTCTTCTCCTTGGTGGCATGGTGTATTCTCCTTTTTCTCTGCTATAGAAAACAAAGAAACTTTTCTATGCTCTGATACCACTTGACGCAGGGGCGCGCCACCCAGGGCACCTCCGCTCTCATAGGACCTTCTTCTTCTTGGCTCAAAGAACTCGAAGGTTCTTCTATTTCCCTATCGGGAAATCTGCACCCACAGAAATCTTTCCCCGAGGTCTCCCCTTTACCACCGGGAGCTCAGCTAAACCTCGTTATCTCACGAGTTTGGGACTTAAACCCTCCAACTCTTCCTTTCAAATCTGGTGACACCCGATCTGGTGATACGGGTATAGCTCCTTCCACATATAACCATGGGCTAGACTTAATGTTAGCACCTCTCGCAACCTCACAACCTCGCGACCTCGCCGATTGAACTATCGAGTTTTCACCCTCCTATTCTGCGAGTCCACTGAGATGCACGGTCCCACTTTATGCTCTGCCACGTGTCCACAAGAATCTCAGCTCCTCGATGCTTCGTGGCTTGGCATCCACACGAGTCTTTCTCCTCACAACCTCGCGACCCCCGTGCCCAAATTCTCGAACCTTTTCTTACGAGGTCCCGAGACACGATCCCTCACTCAGATCCAACGGTCCTCCTGGTTTACGGATCCAACGACTATCCTTCTCTCGCTACCCCACGACCTCGTGACTTGGAGTGCCCAAATGTTGGACTCTCAACCTGCAAGTTCCCAAGTTCATGAGATTCATCGATCTCTCGCCACCTGTCCTCCTCAGATGAATGGCTATGATCCTCTCACTCCTTCTTCACCTCGCGTCCTCGCGCCTTGCGACTTTTGCACACCCAATACTTGGACTTTACCCTGTGGACTCCCGATCTCGCGAGATCACCGATCTCTGCCACCTGTCCTCCTCTGATGGATGGCTCTTAGCCTTCTCGCCACTTCGCCACTCGTGAAGCTAAAGGGATTCCCTTTCGATCCCCCAATGTCCGCGTTTGCGAGATGAGAATCTCCTGACATGCATCCTCCTCAACGAATGGCTCCGATCTTGTAAGGATATCATGTCTCGCAATATCGCTGCTCTAACTACACAACTTTCGGGGCTTCAACTACCGAGTCTCCGATACACGATACCACATGTGGATCCTACAGATCCAGTGACCATAAATCGATGACCCTGCTCCTCCTGAGCTTCAGGCTCTTCAGAATCTTTTCGCCGTAACCTCCTTGCACCTCTGCAAGATCTAACAATCCTCAGAATTTCATGAAATCTCTTCAAAAGATTTCATCCATCCGTTCTTCCTTAGTTAATCCACGAAATGAAAAAGGGTATCTCTCCATGAGATTCCTTCATCGCTTCACCAACCTACAACGTTTCTCCCCGAATTCAAGTCACACTTGTCTACGGTGAATCTTCAGCGACTCAGAGGTCTATCCCTCCCAAGATTTCCACAATTTCAACCTCAACGAGGTTCTCTGCACGCACTCCTTGCGGCAATCCTGTGAACACTTCAGCTATTCGAGCTTCCTCTGACTCTGCGTATGCCCGTAGAAGCAGTCCTTCAACACTTTTTCTTAGTTTCATGACTGAGACTCTCCTTAGCCTACGCACTCCTTGCACGGCTTCAACAACCCACTTTCACTTCTGAGTGATATGAAAACAAGGGTTAACTCTCTGAGCCTTCTGTCAATGCACTCTTTGTGGATGACTCAACTACACTCCTTGCAGGAATCTTTGCTCAAAAGAGAAAACAATTGTAACTCACCTCTCTTCTCAGATTTCGATCTTAACACATGAAATCATACACGTAGCATAATAACAAATGCATAACAGGGAGTAATATCATAAGCAGAGCATTCAACACACATACACAGAGAATAACACAACAGCCATGAATCTGAATCAACCTCTTCTATTAATTCAAGATCTGTACATGGGTGTTCTTCTACAACTCTCTGCTATTCTCCTATGCTCTAGACTCTTCCTGCTCTTCCTGAACTAAACTTACAATGATACAAATGAGGGTGTCTATATTCGGTTTTCCCTCTTCCTTCAAGAACTATCTAATCTAAGAATTCAATTCTATCTACCTGCAACTACTACTATAAATGTCTCTGTCTATATCAGACGAGAGCGTATGGCTCGAGGTCTGAGTACATTTTTACCAAGGTGCCTAAATTAAATGATCTCATTTATATTCAGCGCATCAACTTCAAGAGATAATTTAAAATTTTAAAAACTTGCGCTGGACGTCTTCCAGTTGGCTTCTGCTTCCACGTTGGTTTTGCTTGTCGTGAGGGATGCTCCTGCATCACTAGAGAAGACATCTGAAAGTGAAAATGCATCCCATGAAATTCATGATGAGGACACAAGGAAGGTGAATCAAGAATGGAGAAACTCCAACTTTGGTTTGAAGACCAACCATGTTCCTAAGATTGATATGAGGAAGTTTGATGGC
>ML790878.1:571260-584028 GCA_009831015.1 Picea engelmannii | reverse complement strand
GAGAGACACAGATTTACATGGTTCACCCAGTGTGGGCTACGTCCACCAGAGAAATTTCCAGGTCCTTCCTTTATTATTATCCAGCAAATGAAGGGATACAACCTACAACAAAACCCATTGTAACTTCCTCTTCTTTCTCTCACGGTCTCCTCTCTCAGAATACAATACTCACCATCAACCATAGCCGCGATACATTTCCCTCATAAAAGAGGGTTGCCTTCTAGGGAAAAAAACCCTAAACATAATCTCTATCGTTAGATCTGCGACCTTATAATGAATGGTCCAGATTTACAATGAAATTACAATATACTTTTACAAGGCAATTTTTGCTTCGGGGGGCTTCGCCCCCGAACCCCCGCTGGGGGCCTGCTTGCCCCCAGACCCCCCAGCCCGGGGGGAAGCCCCCCCAGACCCTGCAGAGGGGGTACCCCCCCTCTACACTCCCCCGCGTGGAAGAGTGTACATACTTCTGGGGTCTAAATACTTCATGGGGTATAAACACGGCTGAAATCAAGGACCTTTGAATAAGGAAGATAATCAAGCTCCACAACCAACAGGACGAACCCTTAGCCATGCATGGCCGGGAGTTTCAGTTAACTCACCCATATCTTTTTGTTCCATCGGCAAATTTCCTCTTTTCTTGCTTTTGTCGGTCCACGTGAGTTGTTTTGGGTCACCCAGTGTGTACACACGTGTAGTAATGGATTAGGACACATGGGCCTTTATAAAAGAGGATTTTCAAAGAGTTGTTCAGCATTGCTTTGGTAAAGAAGGGATATGAATTGGCTTGATGACAAGTAAGCATGTGTGGCGCAATTTAAGGTTATAACAGATTCCCCCTAATGTGTGAGGTCAGAAGAGCATCTGATGGCCGAAATACATTACCAATCTTTACTGATGTGTTGAACAATTGAGCCCAAGGATCAGGAACTGGGAGGTGTCGTCTACAAAATAACAAATGCCTCACCGAGGCGTGCATACCCATGCTTGAGATAAAATAGATCCATGGCTACCAATGAAATACACTGTAGATCCATGTCAAATAACTATAAAGAGTAGCCGCGAACAATACACAGTGGAGCTACATCTCGAAATCAGAAAGATATACATATGGAGTATCAATCTTCTAGAAGTTGATTCAGCCTGATAGCTGGAGATGAGATCTTCAGAGCTCGAGCAACAACTTCAAAATATTCAAAACTCGAGTAAGAGTGTAATATGAGTGTACAACTGCACTACCCAGAGGTCTTCAATGGCTCGTCGGTCATGGACTTGATAATCTTGATGATCAGACTGAAGGCTTCAGTGATTTCGAACAAGGACTTGATTGGATGTTCAGGATGGTTGGGTATGCGGACAAGAGACATATTGCAGAGGTGCTGACTTGGGCTTGGTGACAAACTTCCCTTGGATAATAGCACAACAAATGATGAGACTCAGGTAGCATGTATGTTAATCATAAGTCTACGAAGCAGGAGGCAACACAAACTCTCCATATGTTTGGAAGGATAACCGAACGGTGGAGGACACAACTCTATATAGTGAGAAAAAGCTTCCTAACGTCGTACTACATCCCATAGTATGATGAACAAACAGATAGATGTGCTTTATCCAAGGGTGACTCATGACGCTACCAATAAAGAAAATACTTTTCCCTTCCTCTTTTTGGGGTATATTTGATTTTTTTGTTCTTTTCAATAATTGTGGAAAAAAAAAGAATAAAGGAATATTATGTTACAAAGGAGGAATGAGTGTTGCAAAAATACAAGCGCAAGGCACAAGGACAAGACTGATGTTCTAGCAGAATGATACTCGGGAAAAACCCTCCGGGGGCCAAAGGTGTTAAGACGCAGAACCAAACTGTTACAAGGCTGGCGTATAAGGTATGCAAATGTGGTTAACAAAACACACAATGGTAACGTCCTTCGATGTAAGTTTAACGATCCCAGAAAAGGTAAGCTCGGTGGTATTTCATATTTAGAGAGTCTAAAAAACATAAAAGGAGACTCCATTGGGGTACCTTTTTCGAAGGCAGTCTAGTCGGCTCGAAAAAGGGGTAAACTAGCACAAACGAGACGTCTATTCAAAACCATTTTAACGAGTGTGATAAAGAAAAGATCACTCGGCCATTTTTTCATTTTTAAGGAGTCTGAAAAAAGCTTAACTATGGACTGCGTCAAGAATACTCTTCTGGACCAATTTAATGAGTGTGAAAGAATAAGGTCACTCGGTGATCTTTTCAATTTTAGGGAGTCTGAAAAGAGCTTAACTATGGACTCTGTGGGGGTTCATTTTTTGTAAGTTTAGTCCCTCAGGCCCGAAAAAGGGATAAAATTATACCTGAGAGTACTCTTCTATAGAATTGAAGTTCCATAGAGTATACCTTTGTTCATACAGTTGACCATCTGGACCGAAAAAGGGGTAAACTACCACCGAACAGACATGACTTCAAATTTCAGTTTAACGAGCGTGAAAGGCCACAAGATCGCTCAACAATATTTTCATGTTTAGAGGGTCTGAAAAGGGTTTAAAAGAAGACCCGTTTAAGGAACGTTCTTCTGAACCAATTGAACAAGTGTGAAGAAACAAGGTCACTCGGCAATCTTTTCATCTTTAAGGAGTCTGAAAAGGGCTTAAAGAAGACTCCATAATGGTTACTTTTCTCAGTTAATCTGAACGAGATCGAAAAGCATAAATGTAGTCTCACCGGATGTTGCTTTTGGATCTCAAAGTGAGCTTGAAAAACAACAAAGTTAGCTCATGATAGACTCTTTGTGGGTCGATGCCTGGCATCTCCTTGGGGGAGTTGTATGCTCCGACGAAAACATTGTCTATGATGCCAGGGGTTCTTGAGATATTGATAGGTATCATTTCAGCAATGGTTTCCATATTACTCTCAGCATAGATCTTGTGTGTAGCTAAGGGATTAGTATGACAAGACCTATCTCCAGTCATAGTCACGGTAAATTCTCCTACTTCGATTTGGATTAACTCTGGGAGGAAATATGATCTGTGATGAAGATATTCCCAAGGTTTGTCTGGACTAGTCATTTCTTCGATTAATGCTTCCTCAGAGGGCAAGCCTAAGTCTAACGAATCGGTGTTAGTGAGAGAACCATGAGCCCAAATAGGCTCTAAAAGTGGATCTAACTCCTGTGCAGGAGTTGGATCAGTGTTAGCTGAAGCTTGCTGGTCTAAAGAGTACGCTACTTTAGTGGTGGAAAAGGGCATGGACATACCTGGGTGCCCTGCCTAATCCATCGTGGCTGATGGGGAAGGAAGTATCCATGGATCATTGAAGTAAGTCGTGCGGAATAACGAAACTTGAAAAATCTCAACCTTATAGTGATTGGATATAAACTTGATATCGCCTTCAGGGGGCAGGTAATCGAAGGTCCCCATCAAACATGGGCACAAACCAACCCCTATGTTGACGACACCTGGTTGAGGATTATCAATCATCAGGACCGTGGATGCCCCCAATGCAGGGTCCGGTCTGGAGAAATACAATTGATCGATGGTCACTATCCGGCCCTCATGTGGAAACAACAAGACCCAAAAAATTGTAGCAACCACAACTTGCATGGCATCAATCCAACTCCTTCCTAACAAGAGGTTATAGTCAAGGGGAACATCGACTACCTCTACTTCGACACACACGGTCTTCCCTCCTAACTGCACGAGGAAAGAAGGAATGTTACCATGTGGTCGGAATGAATGATCGTCGAAAGTGGTGAGGAGAGTAGGTGATGAAGACAAAACAGGCTGGCCAATGGCCTTCCAACATGCCAATGACATAATGTATGTTGAGGCACCCTCATCAACCACCATGCGGAAAATATTTCGAGTAAAGGTTTTCGTGGGATAAGCCACTACTATCTGAAATGCTACGTGGTAAGGCAGATGATGTTTTAAGTTGGTTGTATCCAACATGATTGTACCTAGATTACAAGTCTCAGTAGATCCTAAAGCAGTTAACAAGACTTTCCTCTGAGAAGGGTAGCTTTGGAGGACCTCCAAAGTGGACATCGCACAAGGGGTTTGTGATAAATCTTTCACCACTGAGTAGTTATGGGCGGCCCTTGCATTTGGGTTATGAGAAGTTTTTTTGAATGTGCCTTTGGGAATGTGTGTCATTGTTTTTCCCAATGTCTTCTCAATCTGTAGAGGAAGAGATGGGAGTTCAGATTCTTTACCCTTCTCAGAAGTGCTTGGTTTACTATAATCGTGCACTTTAGTTGATATGAAAGCATCACCCCTAACCATATATACGTTCGCAAAAGCAGGGTTGTTCGGAGGTGGGTAGGTTTCTTGGTTGCCCTCTTCTGTGCTTGCAGAGGCTTGAGTTAGATTTTGCCCATGTTGAAATGGATTAGTCAACACCGCTTGTTGTTGCTGCGTGATAAATTTTTGCGCCTCTACAAGTTGAGGACATAGATGGGTCGGGTGGTCTTCCGCGCACAAGTTGCATGGATACCTTGCCTTCCATTTTTTGGTGTTGTCCCCGCCAGCATTATCGTTGGGTTTTTTGTCCCCCTTACCCTTCTTTCGGTGTTTTTTCTTCCCTTCAGGCTGTTGGGTGGCCTTTAGGTTAGTCGACTGCACTGTGTGTACTTCCGATGTTTTGGTAGGGGGAGCAGCCAAAGCAGTCGTTTGGCTGGACGTTGTGTGTTGTATGGATAACTGTTGCAACTAATTTGTTAATTTCTCAGCGAGTTTGGTTTGTGCTAAACTGACAATACCATTGGCATGTGGTCCAGCTCTTTGTCTAGTTTTATTCAGTATTGAATGTGGCACATCTGGCAAGATGTTGTATAATAAACCAGACTGAGAATAGATGAGCTCAAACTGTTGATCCCTCATGATGGCGTCTTCTTCGGAGAAAACTCCTGACGTCACAACATCTTTGGATAACTATGGGACCAAAGACTTAAGGAACCACTCAAGAAGGAATGTTGGTGGGATTCATACCTTGATTAAACTCTTCCGGCGTCTCCATTCTCGGATGTGATCAGAGATATGGTCTGTTGTTGTCTGTTCAAAATTGGCGAGTAGCTCTGTGCTAGAATCGTATCTCATAGGTAACTGGAAATGGTTCAGGAAATCCATCGCTAGGTCATCAAAAGAAGAGTATCTTGAGCAATCGAGCTCAATGTACCATTTCGCGGCACTCCCAATGAGAGTACATTGAAACAATTGCAACTATACGGAGTCATCTTTCAATGAGTTAGATGAGCACCAAAGATGTAAGGTGGTCACATGATCTCCTGGATCTTCATTAGGCTTGGCTTTGAACTTTGGAATGTCCAAAGGAAACTTCATCGACATAGGAGGCCAACGCGGATTGTGACAAATAGGGTCATTCAACAACCTTGTCAAATCTGGCAAGTGTAACGTTGTCAAGAACGGTAGTTTGGGTTGTTGCTGATAACCTGAGAAAAAGGGTCTTGGAGTTTGACTGGCACCAGGTTGCCAGGAAAAGTTTGGATGCTAGCCCAGATTCTAGTAGAAACCATGGCCCTGGCCAATGTAAGGATTTTGCATATGTGGAGACATCATCGACTGATTTCCCAAATAGGACATAGATTGTTGGGCATGCATTAGATTCGAAGGACTTTGGGAGGCATTACCCCATGTCTGCCCTATGGGGATAGGCATAGTAGTTTGTCCGGGGTTCCATTGATTGTGGAAAGAATTACCCCAGATCGGCATTCCGGAGGAGGGAACAGATCCTTGCCATGAATTCCAAGGTCCTGCTAGGTTTGCCCCCTGTGCAGGAATAATACCCTGCATAGGAGTAGATTGTCCAAAAATGGGGTTGCCCCCAGTCGGGAAAGTGGCTGACAAGAAGGTGTTGTTACCAAACGTTTCATTCAAAGAAAACTGTGTTGAACCTACCGGCATACTATGCGAAGGTGGTCCTTGACTCCCCGCTCCAAATAAACTATTGTGTGTAGGTTTCCCGGTGGATTGTTGATGCAAGCCACTGAGTGAAGGGGACGAAGGAGGGATATGACCTCCTCCGTAAGGGAAAGCGTTAAAGGGAGCAAGAGTTCCCCCTATGTGACCTTGCAAAGGAGCACTAGAGCTCTCTGCCCCCAAACCCAAAGTCTATAAAGTGGAGTAGGAAAGTATAGGACTTGTACCCAAACTAGGCATCCCGTATGAGAATGGAGGGCTTGTCGCACTAGGTGTGAAAGGGGTTGTGGCCACCGCCAAAGACGGGTTCAGACCACTGTGTGAAGTAGTTGCGGTCGAGACCATGGTGCCTCGGACTGACGACAGTGGGTTAGGAGATGAAATCTCTCCTGTGGTGACAATCGTGGTGGGAATTGAAGAATTCCCAGAAGGAGTGACAACATTTGTTTCCATTGCTATGTGTGACATTGTCTGGTGCTCGTAAAATTGAATTGGTACAATGAAAGGTGCCAAGAAATCAGTGGTTGGGGTTTCAACCTGGCCAAGAGATGTTGCTTCAAGGTCCAAAATGGTCGATTCCTCTAGGGATTGTTCGGGCACAATGGTTGGTAACCTGGTCGCTTCAAAAGACCCTTGTTGGTCTAGCTTTTGCCTTAATGATGGTGGGGGTGGCTCCAATGTAACTGACGGCAGGCCAAGAAGCCTTCATGACCGGCGGAGCTCGGGATCCTCCACTATGTGAGATGATCCAAGACACTCTAAGGTAGTCTAAATGTTCAAAAGTAACACACACTAAAAAAAGTCCCTAAGAGATAAGACAAGCAAACACTAAATTAAATGGACGAACAGTTACAACAACCAACACTAGAGAAAATTACCGGTGAAAGTGCAACTCGAACACAGAATCACCCTCTGGGTATACTCTGCAAAGCACGGCCAGATGTCTATCCTAGGTACCATGGTATACCCCTGCAGTCACCTGTGTATGTCCCTAAAAAGAATGGCAACTAGGTTGCCAGCGCACGAACAGTCACCAGGTGGGTACAATCGAAAGTCGGGTAGACCACAATGAGTAGGCTATCGAGCCTGAAACCTATCAAGGGTATCGAGAGAAAATGTTCTATAAGACAACTAAGGACCTCGAATGGATTCGAGACCCACGAAGCCCCATGGCAAATGAAAACGACGGAATCCCAAAACAAGCCCTCTATATGTGTTCTCCACTATGGTTGGTCCAGCTTTGGACGGGTTATCTCTGCTACCTTTCTGCACGTGACCTCATGTTTATCCCCTATGTTAGAGGTGGGTCCCAGATAACTTTCACAACACTGGAATTAGACACTCCCTACCTTAGACTCCAATGTTTGATTTTAAATGGCATTGAAGAGTTTCCTCTCCAACCTAATCCAAGGCCCTAGTCCTAAAATAGTCAATGAACCCTACAAACATAAAAGTCTAGTAGATTTTAAATTTAGCGTTACTTTTATGGCTTTGTCTTGCGTCAAGGGGTATGAGGGTGAAACTGATGATGTGTAACAGATGAAAGCACAAAAATGAAAAAAAAAAACTGGAAACAAAACTTTTACTGAATGAAAAATTTCAATAGCTTTTCAAAAGAAATATTTTTAATTTTTCTAAGATTTTGGACAGCGAACTCAAAGGAATTTCACTCAACTACAAGCTAATTATGATCTAAGTGAACTGAAAAAACTTATGAAATAAAAGACTTTTCCCTGGCTAATAATGAAAAAACACACTCTTCAACCAAATAAGAAAATGAAAAGAGATTTTTTTTTATTTAAATGCTAATAAAGAAAGAAAGGAAAAATACCAACAAGCAAAAACCAAGAAAAACAATTCTAGCCTAATCACAGGTCACAAAGAATCAAGTCAAAAATCACACACTAGCAATTTTCTTTAAAAACAATGACTCTCACACTTGTCTAAAAACCTTAAAAATTCTTTTATTTTTATGACAACTTTTTCACTGAGAAAAAGGAGGCTAAGGGTAAGACTAATCCTAAGCTACTGACTTCTCACACAGAGATTCAAACACCTAAGAGGAAAAAAAATTATCAAGGGAAAGGATAATTGCCTTACCCTCAACAAAAAGTATCCTACACAAGCACGCGGCTGTTACTCAAATAGCATGCATGTGAATGCATGCTGGATAGAGACAAAGGGTGTGTACATGCGGGCTGACCTTGTACAGGCTGCATGTATACCTAAATCCTGAGAAAAAATGAAAACAGACAGACCAAACCAGGAAGAGACCACTGATATTGATAACTAGGATCCCTTGAAGGCTTGGACACTCTTTCTAATAGAAAAACAAATAATGTAAGGAAAAAATGATAAAGAAAAAACAATCTGAGATAGGACTGCTAGCAAACAAGACTTCAGACAGAATTCCAGAAAACCTCCTGAGAATGTGTGATTCTGACAGGGAAGAGGATGACTGCCTTTGAGGTTATCTGAACTGTACATGCTACTGCTACCTCTACAGCAAGCGTTCACATGTAGGCTGTAAGAGGGTAGGGCGCAGGTACACGATTGCAGACCTTATGCAGGCCACGTGTACGTCTGTGGGTCCCGAAAAACACAGTCAAGCAAAAGATAGGGAAAGCTTGTATGGAAAACTAGACTCGCTGCTAGTTCAGACCTTACAAAAACTAAAAAGAAAAGACAGGCAAGAAAAACTAGTCTTTAAAACTACCCAAAAACTAAATAAAATTCCAGGAGCCCTAGAGAGTCTCCCCAGTACGGTCACCAATTCTGTTGTTGGAAAAATCTCCCTATGGACTAGCAAATAGAGTTCATACTTTGCATGCAGATATGACCGAAGAGAAATTACTTTCTACCTTCATCCCTAGATTTAAATCCCCTTTTCTTAGTAAATGCATGGAAAGATCAACCTACCTCGTTCCCGGCATTTGATGTCGATCCTCCATTGTGCTTGATTACTTATTTGCAATACTCCTTCCAAAGCTAACCTGCATCCAACACAAGTAACAACTATGCATGCATGCTACTTCTATACTAACGGGTTAGAAATCCAAACATATATTGATCAAACTATAAACAGTTCATGAATTGGGATGGGAAAAGCATTTTCTTTATTACTTTGAATGAGTCAACTTACAAAAGTTGAGACCGGCCACCGCTCCTTGAACCTGATCCGGGGCTCCTCTTCTTCTGTCCTCCAACTGCTTTGCTTTGAATCTCCTTTGGCACAAGGAAAGGCTAAAGGGTTGGGACAATAGGAATACATAAATGGGTAGAGTTACTTTGCTATATTTTTCCCCCTCCAAATGGGACCCCTACTCCTTCTTTTATAGGCTAGAAGGAGCTAGGTATGTGGACGAACCCTCGGCCATGCATGGCCGGGAGTTTCAGTTAATTATCCCATAGCTTTTTGTTCTGTCGACAACTTTCCTCTTTTCTTGTTTTTGTCGGTCCACACAGGTTGTTTTGGGTCAGCCAGCGTGTACACACATGCAGTAATGGATTAAGGCATGCGGGCCTTTATAAAAGAGGATTTTCAAAGAGTTGTTCAGCATTGCTTTGGCAAAGAAGGGATATGAGTTGGCTTGATGCCAGGTAAGCATGTGTGGTGCAATTTAGGGTTATAACAGATGGACTAGCCGATTCCCAAAACATTAAAGAATCTTAGAGGATTTTTGGGTTTGATAGGTTACTACCGCAAGTTTGTTTAGAACTATGGAAGAATAGCAACACCTTTAATAGCACTAACTAAGAAGGATGCATTTTCATGGACTCCAGAGGCAACTACAGATTTTAAACAACTTAAATAGGTGATGTGTAAAGCTCCTATCTTGACCAGTTCAGACTTCACAAAAACATTTATTGTGGAACGTGATGCCTCGAGAAATGCAATTGGTGCTATCCTAATGCAAGAAGGAAGGCCCCTGGCTTTTGAAAGTCGACCACTCAAGGGAAAGGACTTACACAAACCCATTTATGAGAAGGAAATGATGGAAATACTACATACATTGAAGAAATTGCATCCTTACCTAATAGGTAGGCACTTCAAGGTCAAAACAGATCATGATAGTATTAAATAATTCTTGGAATGAATACTATCTTCATAAGAACAGCAAAAATGGGTAACCAAGATATTGGGTTATGATTTTGAAATCGTCTATAAAAAGAGGAAGAAAAATGTTGTGGTAGATGCACTCTAAAGAAAGGATAAAGATGTTCAGGCCTTTCTTTGTGCTATCTCGATCATCCAACCTGATTGGATAATAGAAGCAAGGGATGAATGGAAGAATGACGAAAAAGTGTGGACTCTCATTCAAAGGTTGTAGCAGGATTCAAGTGCATCAGATACATTTACATGGAAAAATGATTCACTATGGTACAAAGATCGCTTATATTTATGTAAGAACTCCCAACTCAAACAAAAGGTACTATTGGAATTGCACACCTCTCCAGTATGAGGGCACTCGATATTTTTGAAAACCTACCATAGAGTCAAGAAGGATTTTTTTGGGGATGGCCTTAAAACTAATGTTCAAAGGTTTGTGGTAGAATGTGTGGTTTTCCAACAAAATAAGGTGGAAACAATTAAGACCCCATGTCTTTTACAACCATTATGTATCCCAAGTCAGCGTTGGGAGGAGGTTTCCATGGATTTCATCACAAGGTTACCAAAGTCTGAAGGAAAGAGTGTCATCATGGTGATTGTTGATAGACTGGCCAAGTATGCACAATTTTGTGCACTCTCTCATCCCTTCAAAACTAGTACAGTTGCCACTGCATTCATGGAGATAGTTCAAAAGCTACATGGCAGCCCAAAGATTATTGTAAGTGACAAAGATCCCATCTTCACTGGATATTTTTGGACAGAATTATTTTCTTGTTTGGGTACTCAATTGGCTCATAGCTCATCCTATCATCCTCAATCAGATGGACAAACCGAGATAGTGAACAAATGTCTGGAAGGATACCTTTGTTGCTTTTTCTCTGATAAACAAACACAATGGTTCAAATGGTTACCCTTGGCAAAATGGTGGTATAACACTTCCTTTCATATTGCAACAAAAATGACACCATTTATGCCACTTTATGGATACCACCCTCCTTCCATCACTTCTCTAAAATAAAAATCTAAGGTTCAAGCAGTGGAATATCACATCGAGAATCAACAACAAGTTCTCTAAATCTTAAAGGACAACCTAACCATGGCACAAAATTGCATGAAACAACAAGCAGATCAACATCGTAGTGAAAGAAGTTTTGAAGTAGGGGATTGGATGTTTTTAAGACTACAACCATACAAACAGATGTCCCTCAAGCAAGACAAGAAGGATAATAAATTATCATCAAAGTACTATGGCCCTTATAAGATGCTGCAAAAGATTGGTACTATGGCATACAAATTGGAGATGCCTGTATCTTCACGTGTACAACCAGTTTTCCATGTTTCATGCTTAAAGAAGGTTATAGGCGACAAGATCCCAATTCAAACTATATTGCTAGAACTTGAAGAGGAAGGAAAAATCATATTGATGCCTAAAACCATCACTGACACAAGAATTTGTTAGCTGAGGAATAGATCCATTGTAGAGTATCTCATTAAATGGAGGAAACTACCGGCTGAAGATTCCACTTGGGAAGATGAATATTTTATACAGAAGAATCCAGAGCTACTCAAGCATTGCAGACAACACTTGTCTCAAGGGGAGGGGCATGTTAAGCCCTAATATTGGCTCATTACCCCTTAATTGGGGCATATTATATTAGTAATGTTATTTTATTTATGTCAGCTTTAGGCCATTAGTTGTAATTATACCTCTTATTCTCCTATATATACCAAGGAGACATTTTCATTTTGAATCATCTTGTACTTGAACATTTAAGTGGGGTAAAAGGAGGTTGCCCCCTTGAAGAGGCTTATTATCTAAAATTATCTCTTTTTCAAGGCATTGAGTAATTTTCCTGAGGTTTTTCTATGCTATATTCATATTTGGTTCTTAACACTCTAACATTTCTTCAACCATGCACTCAATTTCACTCTTCTGGTTATAAGGGTATCTGTATGGCCTGATGTTAGGAGGAACACTCCTAGGAATTAGGTTAATAGCATGATCATGATTTTGAGTGGGTGGAAGACCTTTGGGAATATCTTCAAATACTTTGGAATGATTATCAATGATCCCTTGGAGATCTAGAGGAATAGATGGCTTAGATGTTTGAACATCTAGTGAGCATAGTTGTGCAATGACACCTTGATGCCCCTTTTTCAATAATTTTGTCATGACATTAGAGCTTATCACCTTACCAGGTTTCCCTGTGATACCTCTTAACTCAATTTATTTTCCTTCCAATGAAAATTTCATGAAAAGTTCTTGAAAATTAAAAGCCACTGTTCCTAATGATTGTAACCCTTGGATTCCTAGTACAACATCAGCATCACCCATGGGTATAGAAATTATTGGACTATTCATTACATATTCCCCCATAGTAAGATTGATCTTATTGCATTTTCCTGAGCAATCGATATTTCCTCCATCTGCAATCATTACTTGAAACTCTAGTGTTGGATATACAAAGCAATTGAGATCTTTGGTTAATTTATAGTGAATGAAATTATGAGTACTGCCAGAATCAATTAGGGCTATTACCTTTTTATTTTTAATATATCCTTCGATCTTGAGGTTTTGAGGAGTGTTGATTATAGCCAATGCATTACACGATGTCGTGGGAGTCAACTCTTCAGATGAAATTGCTTCTACGTTTTCATCTTGAGATGGTTCTTGTTCTTGTTCTTCTTCCTCTTCACAATCTATGTAGAATAATTTCTTCTCACCACACTTATGTCCC
>ML790878.1:557562-571210 GCA_009831015.1 Picea engelmannii | reverse complement strand
ATGTAGAATAATTTCTTCTCACCACACTTATGTCCCTTACTGTACTTGTTGTCACAATTAAAGCATAAACCTTTTGCTTTTCTTTCCTCCAATTGTTGAGGTGTCAACCTGGTAGGTTGAGGTGTTTTAGAAGAAGGAACATTTTTCTCTCAATAGATGTTAGGAGTGGTCCTTCTAGTATCCATAGCCATATTTTTACTTTCCACATTTCTTGCCACCCTAAATGCATTCTCCAATGATTTGGGTTCCCAAAGATGAACATCATGTTGAATGTTATCCCTTAAAGTTCCTATGAATACATCAATCAAGTGTTCATCTAGAATATCTATTACCTTTATATTCAATATTTGGAAGTTCTCAATGTTCTCTGTAACTGAACCATTTTGCTTGAGATTTATCAATTGGCTAAAGAAGGTATTGCTCCTTGTATCCACATAGTGTGCTATCATTTCTTCTGTGAAAATTGTCCAAGTGACGAGTTATTTGTGAGAACAAAGCCATCGATACCACACAAATTGATTGTGTTCTAAATATAAATAAGAAATCTGTACCTTTTGTGTATGTGGCACATTATGTAGATCAAAGAATTGCTCCATCTGAGGTATCCATGTGATTGGGTCTTTGCTATCAAGCTTCCTCATATCAATCTTAGCAAAGTGGTTGGTCTTCAATCCAAAGTTAGAGTTTTTCCATTCTTGATTCATCTTCCTTGTGTCCTCATCATGAATTTCATGGGATGCATTTTCACTTTCAAGTGTCCTCTCTATTAGGAAATTTTTCAATCCTTCCATGATCTCCCCTTTTAAACCATCCATCTTAGTATTTATTGCCTCCAACTTAGCTTCCGTTGAATCTGTTAAACCATCCATCTTCTTTTGTAAATCATTTATGTCCCTACGCATTTCTTCACCTTCATCAAGAGTCCAAGTAGGATTGTCTAGAGGCTTATTTGGTGTAGAAGTTCCCTTTTTCGGTAGCATGTTGGCCAAGTATCACTTTAAACCTTGATTTTGAGGTGGTCCTTCTAAACAATCTTCCTTTTATTGTATCTCCAAAATTTCGGACCTTTTGGGTATGAAATTTTCCTTTTGGTATTTCACTAATATTTCTTCTCTACAATACCATAGGTCTGATCAAAATTGGATGTGCCAAGTGGAATTTATGGTAACTTCCCCACAACTTGCTGATTTTTGGGCTTTCCATGAGATCTCACTTGTATAGAGTGCCCCGCACAAAATAATTGATATAAAATTTTGAAACTCGTACCTAAAATACTAAGGATTGTACACTATCCAATGCAATAGGTCTCACTAATTTGAATAATCTAGGAAGAAGTTATTATTTTTTAATCCAGAACACCTCTTGAGACTAGAAAATAGGACTAGTCAGATACCCTATCTTATACAAGGTGTATATACACATTTAAGATGATCCAGAAGCTGAAAGTTTTACCACAGAAACATTACTAATTTCTGCGAATATCCTCTAGATTTCAGGTTCTGAAACGTTACATAAAAAAATTTATAGCTAAAATTCCGCAATGACTCAATTCAGGATTATTCCAGAACCCTATCTTGCACAGGTTGTATCTCCGAAAGTATAATGCCTCAGGAGCTGAAATTTTAACCCAAGGTACCTTGAGCCGTCTACTAAATATACTCCAATACATTCCTTCTGAAGTGTTTTATAAAAAAAATTATAGTGAAAATTACATAGTGTCTCAGATGTAGCAGCAAAACCCCAAGACCTTGATCTTTGATACCATATGATAGGAACCAGTTATCAATATAGCATAGAAAAAACCTAGAATAAGTAATCAATGCCTTGAATAAGAGATAAATTCAGATAATAAGCCTCTTTTAGGGGGCAACCTCCTTATGCCCACATAAATGTTCAATTACAAGATGATTCAAAATGAAAATGCCTCCTTGGTATATATAGGAGACTAGGAGCTATAATTACATCTAATGGACTAAAGCCAACATAAATAAAATAACATTAGTAATATAATATGCCCCAATTAAGGGGTAATGAGCCACTATTTAGGGCTTAACATTATTCAAGGAGAAATGGAACTAAGTGGATTGGACTCAAATTTATTTTTCCGCTAATTTTAAAATTAAATTAATTTAAAATTAACAGTTTAGATTTACCTTCAACCTGAAGCAACAACAACCAATGAAACTTGTGTTAATCATAATGACTCTTACGGTCTTGTGTTAATCATAATCAAGTTTTTCCATGTACATGGACAGTGTCGAATTCAGCCTTGTCCATATATAGGGACATGTCTGAATTCGACCCTGTCCATGTACAGGGACATGCCCTTTCATTAATTGCATTCACATTTAACTACAGTGCTGAAAGTGGCACTCACATTTAACTATTATTATAAATTTTTATTTTTAAAAGTTTCTTTATTATTTTAATTTTTTTAATAATAGTTTCCTGGTTTGTAACATTTTGTTGAATCCTAACCTGATTCACTATAATTCCTTCTTACAAGTATAACAATGTTATAATAAAATAGTTGTATATTGTTGAAGGCTCGAGAAGATGGAATAGATAATAGAAATATCATCTCTAAGGAAAGCTAATAATGAAGTCAAGAAATGGAAAACAATTATTAGAAGTTTTTCTAGATTATATTTGAATTCTCCCTAATCTGCCCTTTCATTGACATCATCTTTGTGTACAAATTTAAAGGTGGAAACATTTCTTTATATCCCAATTTAATTGGAGGTAGTTTTTGTACAGGCACATGGACGAATTCTACAGGTACGTAAAATACCTAAACCTTGTGGGAACCACTTTAATTCGTTTGATGTTGTAAAAAGGTCGGGGGGGTCCATCTTGTTCTAGGCTTAGGGTAAGATAAAACCTTATTCTAAATCAATTACCTGAACAACAAGTTTGGTCATTTATGGTTGTTCGTGAATTCTAAAAGCCTTCTCATTTGAGGTTCTTTGGCGAATCTCGATATGGTACTGGTCAAACTAAGGCATATAGAATATTACCATCATGTTATCTCCCTAATCAAGTGGTATCTATTCATGTATATGGTAAAACTAAGGTATCTTAGAGTATTACCATCATGTTATATCCATAATATATTGGTATTTATTGATGAATATGGTAAAACTAAAGCATGTATGGAACTAATAAGCCATGTAGTATCAGGTAATCAATGGTATTTGATCATTACTAATACTATTCATGGTAATCAAGCACCCATAAGCTTCATCTATTATTTGTAATCAATGAACTGACTATATCCACCAGTGCCCTATTTCACCAAGTTGGAGTACTAGGTTGCAGAAGGACCAGAAGGAGTAAAGGCAAACATATGTGCTACATAGAATGGGCATAATTAATATGAACCAGATCATATAGGGCTATGTAAGCTCAAATTTTCATGTTCAACTCCTTCATTATGTTTACCTAATCAAATAGTGTTTATATTACAATAGAGTGATAAGTAAGAGTAATGGAATTCAATCATCCTAATCTAGCTTATTGATAAGGGTATGAAGTTGACTAGTAGATTGATCATGCTTATATAACCTTAGCTCTTGCCTATACATTCATATTATAATACAGAGGTCATATATGGAATCACTAGTCTATCGGGTTGGTTAATCTATTGATTCCAAACAAAGCATACTATAATAGTATGATTAGCATAGTGTGTGTATTCAGTTAGTGTTATCAAGCCGGTTAGTCTTATACCCTATGTAGAAGATTTACCTATTCAGTTATGTAACCAATATGAACCAATGTTATTAGTTATGGCAAGTGAATCTCATCAAGTTACATGGTGTTGATCCTTGTTGAAACTGTAATCATAGTAATAAGCTAATGACCTATCTGAACATGATATCAAGTAAGTGTACTCAGACTAGTAGCATGCTTAGTTATTGAATACAAGTAGTATTGGTTTGATTACACTTAGATCTATATCATTTCCATGACCAAACATGGAGAGTATAAGAGTTTTATTCCAATAGTAATGGTTATTATACTTCATTAATATCAATGGTCTTTGTTCATGTGTTATGAATATAAGGTAAGCTTACTAGTATCCAAGTATCATCTATACAACATGGCTTATCACTCTTAACCTATAACCAGTAGTTACACATCCTCTTAATGGGATTAGTACTCTGCTTATTAATGTACAATATGTAACCAACTTCTCTTTGTAATGAATAAATAATGATTAACCATAGTCACTCTAATTATGCAAATAAGGTTAGTTTTATCAATATTACAGCTATTTATGTTATTACATCATATCAAGTTAATGGAAATAGTACTGTATTGGAATAGAGACCAATGGTATTCACAGTTAAACATAGCTTACTTATATAAACATCATATACTAGTTAGAGCTCTGTAACGTGTAACAAGAGGTGTTAGTAATACGTAATAAGAGTAATAGATCTATCATATTCATTATTGTATTGGTTACACTTAGCATTACTTATACAAATAACATCAGATTACATAGAGCTTAATCATGGTATTACTACTAGTGTGACATACTAAGCCAAGTAAATCTTAACCCTTATAACCAGCTTGGTGATACTTATGCCCTATGATATAAAGGTAATGTTGTTTGATTCAATAAATTCATGTCCATGTATAGGGACATGGACGAATTTGGGCATGTCCCTGTACATGGATAGGGCCGAATTCGACCCCGTCCACCCCCTAAAACACAAAACATAAGAATAAATTAAATTTTAATTAATTGGGGAAAGGTTTCGGCCCCGTCCCTGTACAGGGACAAGCCCAGATTCAGGTAAAATCATGAAGGTGGGTTAAAAAGTCTAATACATTTATTGTATTATTCTAATTCATTATTCTAATACATTTATTATGAATAAAAAAAAGTCTTTTAAAATCATGAATAAAAAGTCATATGTGAATAAAAAATGTATTTTATTGTATTATTATTTTCTTATTGATAGTCTTAGTTTTATCTTTAAGATATATTATTTTAATTTAAACCTTAGTTGGATTGTCTTAACCTTTTGCTAGCAATCCCTTCACACAAAACTCCATGCTTGAGTGTTTCTCTGCTTATCAACACTACCATGTTATTAAGATCAACTCCCTTTTATTTCTCAAGCTAATGAACTTCAAGTGTGCCTCTATACCTTTGCCTAGGAAAAACCATGAGTATCAACACTCTTTTTGAACCAATACTCACCTTGGCATGCACCTTTAATACCTAGGAATCATTTTCCAAAATTTGACATTATTTGGAAAAAGCTTCACATTGAGTAGTTACATGGTTCATGGAATCCAATTCCACTTATTCCTACAATTTTATGGAGTGACCCGATGCTCCCCCGGATAACTTATACCTTCTATCATACTTCCCTCTAGATTACCTTTCCAATGACCATACTCATGCTTTAAATTGATTGACTCTTGGAATCTTTTGAAGAAGAAAAGTCTTTGGTTGATGAAAGAGACCCTAGCACATGAGAAGGAGACCTTTGGAGGCCCAACGTTTCATTCCCAAGTGCAATGACTTGCCAAATGTGCCAAAACATCACCCTAAAGAGGGATGATGTCACGCTTAGGGTTTCTCTTGTGCATTTTTAAAGGAATAAAATTGAATTATTTTGTAAAGGGGAAAAATTAAGGGAGAAAGGCTCCCTTATTTTGGGTTTTACCCTAATTATGTGGACAAACATTTTTTAGGAGGATTTGTATAAATATGGATCATTTTCATTTCATTTCATCGTAACAATCATGGTGGAGAAAGACTCCTTGGCTGAAATTTGCACCCTAGTTTGGGAATTTTACATGTCTCTCTTCTACACTTGCTCTTGTTATAGTTTGTCTTTGCTATTGGATTGAAGAAGTGATGTGATATCTCTCTTAGAGGCTATTTCTTGCATTATCATGGAATTATCTTGGTTAAAGGAGGGTTTATCTTGTTAACGCTTGTACTAGGTAAGCAATTTCTTCTTGGATATTGTTTCTTTCTTGGTTGCAAGGTTAATTTGAAAATCTCTTGGGGAGTATAAGGGCATACAACCCCACTAAGCCTATCATAATTGTCTTGAAATAATTTGTTGCACAAAGGGTGACTAGGAGGAGTAAAAGGGCTTACACCCTCCTAGTTGTTTACTTGCTAGTATTGCTTGCCTTGGGGAGTAAAAGGACTTACACCCCCAAGGAAGTAGAATCACTAGGTATTTCATTTAAAGACTTCATAACCCAATAGCTTTAGATATTAATCTCTTGCATTGGAGAAATAAAATCATTGCATTGGTATATTTGAAATAACGAGACATTGAAATTGTTTTAGTCGGTATTTTTTCTACATGCTTTAATCTTGCCAAGACCTCCAAGGCGTCTTGATTAGCCTAGGATTTCTTGGTGATTTTGTAACTAAAAGACACAGCCAATAGGGATGAAAAAAAACACTCTATATCTTTTACTTTTGCTCTCTTTCCAACCGTTAAAATTTGCTAGAAAATGCCATAATAATCTACTTATCAATGTGCATCTTTTTCGTGGTTTACTTGTAATTTTTGGTGGTTGGATTTCTCTTCCATAGAAAAAGAATTCTACAGCCACTTAGATATTAAAAATATACTTTGAAAACACTACATAACATCCATCTAATACCACTAAATCTTGTGCTAAAGTATTGGGAATTAATCTATGTGGTTAGTGCTTCATTTCTCAATAAATCTATGATGCTTTGGGTGGTTAAATTTGTAGTAATTAGCATTTATTCTTGCTGATACATACATTTGTTTATAGTCATAGTTTGGGACAGAAATATTAACTTGCTTGTCCACTTGATATTTGAGCTTGTATCTCCATTGTTTGTCTTGTCTCGGGCAGGTTTAACACTTTGGTACATGCACACAAGGCATTGGAAACCTCTCTCCATTTACAAGGCTTATTTCCAAGCTCCTTTTCTCTTCCATCATTGACCTAAGGGGTTCCTCTCATTATCTCTTTACCCTCCATCTCTTTTCCCCTAGGTTTATTAGGATTCCCCCCTTGAGGTGATCACTTCATATCTAAAGTGACGGGAATACCTATCTAAGGTGACAATGGGTAGGTGTTCTCTTAGTTCTCACCATCTTATGATTTGGGTCAGGCTTTTCCCAACCTACAATTTGCGAGATAACACATACAAAGGACATCCTTTCTTGTGATACTTCTTTATTTGAAGGGTTTATATTTGTCTCACTGAGACATGATTTCAAATTCCTTGTAGGGTCCTTTTCTTCCCTTCCTTATATTCACACTCTAATGCTTTATTATAACAATCCAACTTGGACTTATGGGCAACCAACCAGTCCACGCCAATCAACATGTCATAAGATCCTAAAGGATGTATGTTTAGGGTTGCTTGGGTAGACATCCCATTCATAATGAATTGGCATGTTGGTATGACCTATGTCATCTTCCTCTTTGCTCCAATGGCCAACTGTACTAGCCATGGTTTAGCATGTTTTACTTGTTGTAATTTACATTTCTCAACAGTTTGAGGGGAAACATAACTTAAATTAGAACCAAGGTCAATCATAATAGAAACAAGATGGTTAGTAATCATACCTTCCATTTCTACCACTAAGTCTTGGTGGTTTGCTTGTCTATTATCCAAGGCTGCATGAATTTGTGGTATACTTATGGCCAAATCATCAACCATGGTAGTCTCCTGGACGTTGTAGACTCTCCTACTGTCTCGTTGCCTATGAGGGTAGTACCTCGACAAATTTTCTTCTCCACATCCCTAACATTTCAATGGCTCTCTCTTTGTACTATTAGTCTTTCCCGGGGTTGATCCAAAGGTTTTATTTCCACTCTAAGATGGAAAGTTTTGTTGATTTACACTTTTAGTGGGAAAGCTCATCTTAGAAATCTTCCCATAGTTCTTAAAATTTGAGGGTGTAACCCCCTTCTTCTTAAATACTGGTTTACCTTTCTTATTCCAATCCTTTGGATATTCATCCTTATGGTTGAATTGTTCATAGCAGTACCTAGCCTTGTGAATGGCATCTTACAAGGTCTTAGGTTCATCAAACTCAATTATGTTCTGGAAGGATGGATGCATCCCACTAATGAATCATTGCATCTTCATATTTTCTTCATTTATATAGGGAACATACCTAATAAGCTCCATAAACTTGTTGATATATTCATATATGGTGAGTTATCCTAGTTTGAGTTTATAGGAATCCTTAGTCTTCTCATCATAGTACATTTCTGACAGGTACTCCTCCTTGAAGTATTTCTCAAATTTTCCTTAAGACAGCTCCTTCTCATGGATTCACTTTACATTTCTAAGGTCCTCCCACTAGATAGAGGCCTTTCCATTCAAGTTAAATATATCTATTTCGGCCTTCAAGTTTTCAGAGTAGTCTTGAACTCTGAAGTACTTCTTCATACCAAGTATCGAAACTTCTGCTTCTTCCCCCTTTTTTATTTCCCCATCAAAAGTGGGTGGCTTGGATTTCTTAAATTCTTCAGGGTCACCGCCCTTGGAATGCTTCCTCCTCTTTCTTCTCCTCTGATAATGTGAACTGTTCTCACTATTGGATAGATCCTTGCAGATTTCTCCTCCTTTACTAGAGGATTCTTCATATGAGTCTTTGACTTTGACATGCCTCTTGGCTCCATGTCAGGCCTTCTTGGGAGTGCTTATTTTTTCATTGCTACTTTCAGGACCATGTCTTTATATCTCATGTGGACTCTAGATTTTCTCAGGCTAATGTTTGTCCACATTACTGGATTCTAGCTCATGCTGCAACTACCTCTGTATATCTGACAGACTTTGCAACAAAACTACATTTATTTTGGTTTGATTTCCTTGTTCTTTCATAAGCCTCTCATTATCGACCTTAAATATTTGTAGCTATTCCATGAGACTTCTTATAGTTTCAGCCAAATCTGGAGGGGTTTCTACCACTCTCTTTTCATCATACTCTTCTTCTCTGTTATGGGAGCTTTCTCCCATTTCACGATAGGTCACCATCCTTTATACTTATAGCTTTTCCTGTAAATCTACTGACTGGTTAAGTGTTGATAAGAAACATTTTTTGTTAGTTACGTATCCATTAAATCATGGAAAACGTATAAAATAAAATTCTATAAGATGAATTCAAATTTATTATTTAGCATATAACAACATCATTTAGTTTAGGTTTAAAATATGTAAAATCAGGAGAGATTCATAATCCTCTACTCAGTAGTAAGGTTTTAATAGACTCTTATGAATAGGGTATGGTAGGGTTCCTTCCCCTTAAAATTTTTCTACGAAATTTTATCCAACTCTTTCATGAGCCTAAGAAGGACAAGTGTTGTTTCCTACTCTTATGCCACTTTGTATCACACCCAACCCATTTAAGTACCTTTTAAGGGATGGGGTATTATCATTTTCCTTCTTCCTAGACATCTCGAGGACTATTCTTGAGTGCACCAATGTATCCTTATTGTTGAGAGCTTTTCAATGACTGTAAGTATGCCCAAATCCGACCTCGAAGTCAAACATTATAGCCTTCCAAAGTTCTCGGGCCTCCATTGGCCCAAGTCCACCTCACTTCCATGTGGTATCCACATTTCCTCTTAATATCCATGACATCTGATGTCCCACCTACCACTGGGCACATTAAGTTTACGCACCCAATCCCTTGATTTATCTTCATCGTCATCGAGGTTTTACTCCCACGAAGCCTCAAACACCCCAACACTAAAAGTTCCAACGAAGATCCTATATCAGGACTACTCTCAATCCAACGGTCCTCAAGTCGAAAATCCTACGGCTCCGACTGTGTCAGTGATCCCAACTAGCAAGGAGGTTATTTCCCATCCTAGCCAACTCTTATGTTGATCGTGTGGGACCTACCATAGATCGACGATTGTTTCCTCACCACATTCTTATGCCAATCGATGATTTTCGCTGTTTTGTCGACGCCTTTATCGTCATCGCCATTCTTGGTAAGCACTCAACCATTCCAGCCTTTCATATTTCACCGACAATACATCTAAAAATCACGGTTCAAATCTCATCATCGCCACATCCCCAACGAGATTGATGGTTCTCAACAATCTTTTGACCCATATCGTTATAAACCTTTCTCTCTAGACCATTGTCGACACTCTGTCAACGTATGGATGAGATCTCTCAAGCGGGGAAATACAATAGTCTAGATTATGATCCCAGACCTTAAGGGCCTCTTGTCCCTTGAGAACCATTCTGGTTCCTCTGATCAATCAACAAGTGGCACATGTCACCCTAGGAACCAGCCTGCTATTGCGTTGACATGCCACATCATTTGTGATGTCGTCACCCATTCTATATCCTATAAAGGGTTCTTCGGGAATCTATGGTGGAGATAACTTTTACCTCTCACCGATCAATGACTCTCATCGCATCATCGATGCATTCATTGTCGTCGGCAGTTTTGGTTGAAACTCAACCTTACTAACCTTTCAAACTTCAATGACCAACCTAGATCTCTTGGCCCATGGATTTGAAGGATGAAAATTGAAGCAAAGGTCCAAAGGACCTCCGCACCCATTGGGGCCCATTCTTTCTTGATCAAACTTAGTGACATTTGTCACTACTTGGCCACGTCGTCTGCCATGCTAGAACCATTACATCATTCTCCTCTTTATCCTTTCCCATACAGTTCTTTTTCCTTTTGATGGTTGAGATCGCTCCCCAACTGGTAGTTGATCTACAGTCTAGATTGGATCTTGGATCTCTCTTGTCGAAGTGTTTCTACCTTGGCCTCCAGGGAAACTCTGACCATCAGAATCAGATGATGTTCACCACATGGCATCTAAGGCCACCGTGTATTGGCCACCTAGGAATTTGTTTCCATGTGTACCAGTCACCTAGCATGACATATGGCACATTCATACCCAAAGGAATCTTCTTCAAAGGGGTCAAAACTTCGTGACACGTGGTGCCACCCACTTCATGAAATGTGGGCTAACTTGGAACTACACATCGCCACAGAACACTTGTTTCAACCTCCCAGTTGCTGACACTTGTCTCCATCGCATTGGTTGGGATGACATCATTCCCCGTACCGCCACTCACCAAGGAACCTATTATGCCTCTGCAGTAGATCGATGACTATGATCAAATCTCACTTTGGCACCAATAAATGGTCCATATATTCCCTTAGAGTACCTCCTTCAGATTGCATCTCCTCCGGGACTGCAACCTACTCAGAACGGTATCCTTCGATGGATGGCTAGGATCAAATATCTCACCAGATTGATGGTCAAGATCTAATCATGCCCTTACATTGACCAAGGGTCCAGATTTGACCATCACACCAAATTGACGGCCACAATCCTCTAATGTGAATTAAGGGTTTATCACTTGCCAAGGAGACTATTGGGCCTTTTCCCCAAATTGATGGCTCAAATCAAATATTTCCTTACTCTAGTCAATGGTCTAGATCTGCCCTCAGAGTCTCCTCTGTCGGAGTTCACCTCAACGACTTAATCTAATCAGTGCCCTACAATGAACAAATAGGATTTATTATTTCACCATATCAATTACTGAGATTTAATCTTTCCCCTACACTAACTGAGGGTCCAGATCTAACCATCGCGCCAAAATCAACGACCATAATCCTCATAAGAAAAACAAGAGTTTTCTCCGACATAATAGTCCAGTTTGGGACTTAGTTAACTTCATTAAGGTTTCTTAAGTATTTTCCAAGACTTAACGAGTTTTCAAGAGATCTAGCTTTGGGCCAGGCACTCCTTTTCCTACCCAGGTTATGTAATACCCTTGTTTCCCGTATCTTATAAATATAATTATATTTGGATAAAATATCATGGATAGACCCGTCATGAGAATTTTGGAAAAGACAATGAACTTTGTTATATATATATATTATGTTATGTTATTAAATAAAAATGGAAAATTGTGGCATAATTGCTAAAAGGAGGTGGCTAGTATGGATCATGATGCATGAGAGGGGATAGTAAGGGGAGCTACTGATGGTTGAGATGACCCTGCCAGACTAGTATGTTGCTAGATATAAATGCCTCAGACCTAAAATAGTCTTCTAGCCCAAAAAATTTAATTACCATCCAAGCTGGTAGTTGGGAAGTCCTCCTCAAGAGTAAATTAGGAAATGGGCAGAGTACCCATCTGGAAAATTTCTTGATCTAATCCATGAAATATTGCTAGGAAAGGCAAGAAAATTTAGGAAATTGTGGGCAAAGGGTAAAAGATACACACGAGTAGGTTGGAAGACAATTTGGGAGAAAGAAGAGCATGTGAGGCTCTCTGGTTGGGAGGAGAACTGAGAAATATATGATGTTATGGGTAAAGGAGTGCTTGGACAGTCTTTTATAATCAAGCTGATAAGCGGGGATGCAACGATTGAGTGAGAAATCACAGCAGGATCCCTTACTTCATGGATAGAAAACTGAAATTCTAGAGCCCTATGGAAAAAGGAGAGTAACCTCTGTCCCTTCCTGTAGCTGAGAAAAAAAGAAAAATTCATCTATCTCATGGAATCATGATATAGCTAGGGTGTGGCTAGTTGAGGAATACTCAAAGAGAAAACTGTGTCTATGGTCGGGTGGAAAATATCACCCCTTTCAGCAATTTCCCACTAATTTCAAAATTCAAATAAGTGTTACTCTAAGCTTCATATAGCCTTTATTTCTTTGTTGTAATATGTATCTTCTTGAGTTAGATAATGGATAAACTTGTTATATTGTATGAATGGTAGAAATTGTGGCTCTGATGGCCTAGCAGCTTGGGAAATTTGAACTAAAGTGTGAATATCCTATTTTGTAGATGGTGTTTTCCTACCTCTGTTTAGAAAGGGAGAGATGATAGCAATGGGATTTTAACTGAATTTGGGGACATAAGACTTTGGCCCATATGTTGGTTGGAAAATCCTCAAGGGATTTCCCAAGGACCAAACCCACAGATATAGAGTCAGGAATACTCTAGTGATGTTGATCCCTCAAAATTAACTTTTTCTTATTGTGGAATCTGAGTTCTGTAGACGAAGGGTGCTTTCTTCAAGTCATTTTCCCGAGTGACCGTAGGTTAAATTCTGCAGCCTTAACCAAATCTTGGATAATATTTAAGAGTGTATCCCTTGGGGCTTACCAAAATCCCATATGACCAGAACCTTGGTGTTATCACTGAAATTTCGTCTACACAGGGCGACAAGAATTCCGCATCATCAACATAACAATGAAGTCATTCATGGCACAGAATGAAGTTTACAACATTCCAGAAGGGTCAAAAACTATACAAAAATTGAAAGACACTTCACATCAGTAAGATGCGCACGTATGCGCGGGATAAGAACGTGTTGTGCACGCTTAAGCGCCCGACGCGTGACTGTCCACATAAAAAGCCGTGCATATGCTAATACGGCACATTAAATGCTTAAGTCGACCTCCCGACCGCCAATGGACCTTCCACCGAGATGATTTGACATCCAGATCAGGGTCGGTTCTGCGAATTCGGTGAATTAATGGCTTAAGTGAACCCTAAACAGCACCGTGTTTACACCGGAAGCTAGTTACGTGACCGCCTGGAAAATGTTATAAATAGCAGTGAAGGCTCGTTGTTTCAGTAGAGAATTCCATGCAAAGTTATGCTGTCCAGATT
>ML790878.1:468765-540960 GCA_009831015.1 Picea engelmannii | reverse complement strand
TCGTTATTTGCTTCACAGCTGTTAGATTAGATTGTTTTCTGTTTTGTTTTTCTGCTTTCTATTAACACTCTTGCTGCTATAGATGTTCTGCCTTGGTGAACCCTGCAAGGCATGCAGAGCGGTCTCTATTTTTCTCATCTGCTAACAGATTGACCAAGAACACTTGGAACCCTACACTACGCTCAAAGGGATATAATCCTTCTGAGCTTCGAGACTTCAAAGGTCCGGAGCTCCAGGATGTTGAAACCTCACAACATTCAAATCCTACCAAAGGTAATTTGTCAAAATGGTAACCAGATGGTTTGACCGACAACTGGCGGTTTCCTAGCTCTGATTGTGGGATCCTCTTTGTCATTCAAACCTGACCAACGTTTCATTCGTGAAGTCACGTGAGTTGCTGATCCCAGAAACATTAGGATTTTCCCTAACCATTGGATATACAATTATGGTCAAATTCGGCATTGACTCACTCCAGGAGTAAAAAGGCGTTAAACGAATGGAACTCTTGAATGCCAAAGTTGCGAAGTAATGAAAGTAGTAGATCTAAGGATCCTTCGGGATCTCTCTCAACCATTAGATCGAGCCTAGTGGAAGGATAGGGTAAGCGATAATGTTGACCGACAACAAGCAGTCGTATCCCCTTTATGACCTATCTGGTAGGTAAACATTCGAGACTTCAATGGGTTAAGACCTATAAGGGATGCAAAGTCGCCGAAGTGGAAAAATCTAGTTAACCGTCAGATCGAGGGAAGGAAATCAGAGACATTGTGGACCATGGATCGTGGGTCCATTGGGAACCTTTAACTATTGTTCGATCTACTAGTGGAAGGATAGTGTAAACACTTTGGCGAAGTCGTACTCTAGGAAACGTAAGGTACAATGGGTAATAATATCTCGAAGGCCAAAGGACAAAGTACATGGAGAGGAACTTCAGGACCTCAAGACTTCAGGGCTCCAGGATATTTGACATGTTGGTGCATAGGCCAAAAGTTAAAGCGTCGAAGGTCAAAGTACATCGCGGGAGTTCTAGAAACATAGAAACTTCGAGACCACGAGAAAAATTCGAGTATGTAGGAAGGTGGTTTAAGCGCCAAAGTGTTGAAGCATCGAATTTTCCCGTTTTGAAGTGTCTAACCCCGATTGGATGAGATCGCATATGCTATGTTGATGCGGCATGCCTGGATGGTTCCATGTGGCTTCATGGGATTTGTCGTGAGTTAAGTGTGGTACCCTTCTTGTCATGTTTAAGCTATGTGTTAAGCACGGACAAATATTAGATGTCATATCCAAGGGTGGATATAATCTCCAACATAGATTCCAGAGTGGAAAGAGTCCTTTGGATTTCGGAACTGCAGGAAATTTTGTAGACCTATACAAGAATATCGAAGGGGCCAAAGGCCCGAGAGAGATCCCCTACAATCGCCCCTCATGTGGCCATGTCATCGTTAGAGGATGAAGACTAAGGTCATGTTAGTGCCATGTAGGATGGTACCAAGGAGGTGGACCCATGTGGGTGTCACGTGGCCTTTGACCAATGATACCTCGAGAAGTTCAAGGGGACATAACTTCCGACTTAGAACTAAGTTCTGGACAAGTTTATAGTCATTGGAAATCTCTCGGAGAGTGGAAGGAAATGGTGCCCTTATTCGAGGAACTCAAAGAAGTTGTAGGAAGGAAAACAATTTATACCCCATCCCTTAAAAGGGTACTTAAGGGGTTGGGTGTGTGACAGATTGGTATCAGAGCAGGCAACAACACTTGCCCTACTTGGGCTCATGAAAGATTAGAACAAACTTTAATAGAAAACCTTTAACGGGAAGGGCACACTACCCTACCCACCTGTAAGAGATTATTTAAGCTTTACTACTGAAAAGAGTGAGACCTTCTATTGTTTACATGTTCTAAATATGAACTGCATATTGTTGTTATATGTGGAATAATGAAGTTAATTTTACCTTACAATTTTTTTTTTACCTGTGTTGTTCATAAAATTTGAGGAAAGTTCACTAACAAAAAATGTTGTTATCAACACTTAAACAATTAATGGATAGCAATGAAAACTACAACGTAAAGAATGGTAACACACCATGAGTGGGGGAAAATCTCCCACAATAGAGAAGAAGATTATGTTGAGAGGAGGGTGGTGGAAACCCCTCTAGATTTAGTTGAAACTATAAGAAGCCTTATGCCAGAAATATAAAGCTTTAAAGTAGACAATGATAGACTCATGGGAGAACAAGAAAAGAAAACTAAAATAAATGTATTCCAAAGCCTATCATACATACAGAGGCAACTGTAACGTGGACTGACGGCTAGTAATGTGGAAATACCTAATACTAAGAGAACCCAAAGTCCACCTGAGATACAAAAGCATGGCCTTGAAAATATAAACACAAGAAGAAGCACCTCAAAGAAGACCCAACATGGAGCCAAGAGACATGTTGACGTCAAGGATTCAACTAAAGAATCCTATAGTGAGGTAACTGACAACTCCAAGGAATTGTCTAGTAGTGAGACTAGTTTACATTCTTATAGGGAAGAAATAAGAGGAAACATTCTAAGAGCCATGACCCTGAAGAGTTTAAGAAATCCAAACCACCCAATTTCAATGGAGATATTAAGAAGGGGGAAGAAGCAGAAATTTGGGTACTTGGTCAAAAGAAGTACTTCAGAGTCTATGACTAATCTAAGAACTTAAAGGCCCGAATAGCCATCTTTAACTTGAATGGAAAGGCCTCCATATGTTGGGAGGAACTTAGAAATGTGAAAGGAATTCATGAGAAGCAATTGTCATGGAAACAATTTGAAAAGTATTTTAAGAAAAATTACCTATCTGAAAGGTACTATGATGAAAGGACTAAGGATTTCTATGAACTCAAACTTGGACAACTCACCATTGATGAATGTATCAAACAATTCCTTGATTTCTTGAGCTATGAGCCATTCATCAAGGATGAAAAGGTGAAGGTGCAGTGATTCATTAGCGAGCTTCCTCAATCCTATCGAGATATAATTGATTTTGATGAACCCAAGACTCTAGAAGACACCATTAGGAAGGCAAGGTACTACTATGAGCAAATCAAGCACTGTTGAAATATTGTAACTGCAAAGAGTATTCTATTTATTTATTGAGTCATTATTAATTAGATCAATCCCCTTTTGTGGATTGATCATGTCGGGCATTGTAATTAACCAAATCCCATTTTTTGGATTGGTCAAACCCTTAATATAATATGGAAATTGAAAAGTCATCCACCAGGCTAATTAAAGTGGTTTTAACCACTAAGAAGACGAGTCAGCCCTGCCTAGTGAAGAGACCCCTTTCCAGCACTTGCCAGTTTGTATAAATAAAGGAAGCCAATGCCTCATTTCATCACTCACTCATTCGCTCACTTAGTGCGCAAGTTTGGTAGTTGTAGCTGGGAGAAGAAGGAAGAGAGAGGTGCATTTCTCAGTAGAGGATATTCTCTAGTGTTTGGTTTATTGTCTTGGCATTGTATTGGATATCTATATTAGGGAAGTTTTTGTTGGGTTCTCTCCCCCATGAGGGTGTCCCAGGATAAATTATGTGTATCTTGTGATTATGTTTCTCTCAGTGATCCTACCTATGTTATTGTTATCTAGTAAATTGAAAATAAAAATAATAATAGCTCAAAACTTAACAAGCACAGGGCAGAACCTGATAAGGATTGGAAAAAGGAAAGCAAATTGGGATTTAATAAGAAGGGGTTTAAACCTTCAAGGTTTAGGAACCATGGGAAAGGCTCTAAGATGAGGCTTCTTGCTAAAAGTGTGTATCAACAGAATTTTCCATCTCCAAGTGGAAATAGACCCTTTGGATCAGTCCCAGGAAAGACTGATGATAAAAGGAGATAACCATTGAAATGTTGGGGATGTGGAGAAGAACATTTTTTGAGAGACTACCCCCATAGGCAGCAAGACAATAGAAGCGTCTAAAATATCTAGGAAGCTACCACACAAAATGATGTAGATAGGAGCATGCCACAAATTTATGCATCCTTGGATAATCGACAAGTTGATCACCAAGCTTTAGTAGTGGACATGGAAGGTATGATTCCCAACCATATTGTTTCTATTTTATTGACCCTAGTTCTAACCTGAGTTATGTTTCCCCTCAAACTATGGATAAATGTAGTTTGCAGCCAGTAAAACATACTAAATCATGGTGGGTACATCTAGTCACTGGGACAAAAAGAAAAGTAGCAGAGGTCCTACCAACAGGACAATTCATTCTGCGTGGGTTGTTCTTACAACAAAAATCTCTCTATGGCTAGGGGTAAACCATAATAGGCATAAAGGATTGCAGAAATCAACTCTAATCTTAGATATGATATATAAGCAAATATGCTAACAAGACAAGATAAAGAGCCTACCTCATCCAGACATTTGATGAAGTCCACCATTGAGCACTTGACTCAAAGCAATGCACCTGCAACTTGTCCTCAACAACTAATAAATGCAAGAATATGGTGATAATATATAAATTTAGCACATTCAATAGCATAATCCATCAACATTCATAATAAATACGACCATGGAATAACAATTCAAATATTCGCAAGATATTAATTGGACGAGAAAAGAGTATTTCTATTAAAATGTAATTAGCAGAAGTGAAGGAATTATGTCGGCACAGTTCAAAACCGAGAAACTAAGTCCCTTTCAGTTGGGCTTCCACCACTTCAATCCTCCACTAAAGGCAAGCTCATATAAGAGAGACAATGAGGTTCTCAATCAATTAGGGAAGATATTGGGGGATAAACAATGTGTTTAGACTTAAAAGGACAAAGGGATGCAGACTCAATATGAAGTGAATAATTTCTTCCGAGTAACTTTTCTCTCAAAGTTGAATTCTTCTCCCCTTTTCCATAGGTCGGATATGGCCCATTTATAGCCTTCAAGTGGAACTGAAGGGCCTAGTCGGAATGTTTCCAGTATATGGAAGGTCAAGGATCATGGATCCCATGACGTGACATGGAAACCTGACACTATTTTTTTATTTTGGGCACAAAACCCGACGTACGCGGGTTGTATTAGTGAAAACTATGTATACGTATGTTGTATAGTAGTTATGGCACGTATATGTGGAAAAATATTGTTTTTATCTCTAGGATTTACAAAAAGGGACTTCAAGTCTGCATAGGGGAATGGAAAAAGGCCTTCTGAGAAAATTTGCATAAGGTGAGGCAAATCTTGCTATAACAGATGCCCCCTAATGTGTGAGGTCAGAGGACTATTTGAAATGGACGAAATACATTATAATACCCAGAAGTGGAGTAATGGAGACCCAGCTGGAAGAACTTGTTTCTCATGAGAATCTTTCAATCTATATTGACTTTGCGCACATGGCTACCAATTTGAATTACATTGTAGATCCATGTGAAAATACACCAAAACAATTGTTCATGGCCATGAATAGGCAATACAAAGGTGGATACATGCCAAAGGTTGTCATATTCATGAACAAGGCCCAGAAAAACCAGTCTGAAAATCAATCTGAAGATGTCTATATACAATGGAGTAAAATCTGATCCCCCATGATCACTGAAGTCACATAGGTACTGGTCCAATTAGAGATAACAACAACTCAGGAAAGACGCGACTATGAACTGATGTCTTCAAGTCTTCTACACGATCTGCCAAAGGTGCAAGCCTACATCATGTGAATAAAGGAGTTGAGGTCGAACACAATGAGACTTCATTTGATTACTAATCATTAAGGTATATCGTTAACAAACGCAAGACAACCTACCGATAATGAAACTAGGTATCAAGGCACCGATTACATTCTTACAAGTGTGAATAAAGGTGTTGGAGTTGAACACTTGAAGAATCCATCAATCATGAGACATTGATGTATTCCCAACTGTCGATGGTGTTGGCTATCGGAAGTCACCCCTGGATTCCTTGCAGGAGCAGAGCCCGACGCCCATCAGTTTAATGTCACGATTTGTTTTAAGGGGTGATCAAATGGAAGGAAACCCAGGACAATATCATCTCAACTCAGAAACTAGGCCAGGCATGCTTGACGAGTGAGGTCTTGATAAACTCCAAACAGTGAGTTGCAGTAAAAGGGTGAGTAGAGGGAAGACTTGCATGAGAGGAGTGCAAAGGTCTATCACATACATCCGGTTTGTAACAGACTGGAGAAGAAAGCATTCGAACACAAAATCCTTTCACATTCAAACACATATACTAGAGGGCACAAAAATGTCACAACAAATCCTTTATCATAACAAGATTGTTCAGTCCACGCGAATCCTTCGACTGTGGACTCCCTGGCACGAGATGAAACATAGATGGAAAAAGGAGAACTGTTTGTTATAAACCAAGAAATCTCAAACACAGAGGCATAACCAGGTAACCAGAATGTTTGCTGAAACTTTACAGCCGGGAGCTTAGCTCTACCATCGATAGATACAAAAATGGAAAAAATGCCTACATATACTCAAAACAACAACAGCAGCGGAACCAAGAAACTGCATTGAAAGCTTTGCGTCTGCATGGCTTCTGACACTCTGCAGCCGCAATCTTTGAATAGTCATGCAACTTATGGCAGATGCAATCGATCTTCTGACAGTTTCAACAGCGAATCGACGTGCCTTTAATTCATTGCAGGACATCCCCATTATGGCGGAGACGATGTCTAACCACCACCAACCACCTCAATAACTACTTGGCCAACTCAGCACTTCGAGATATGGAAGACTTCTCGTGCTGCCACCTGGAATAACTGAACAGCTTGGAGGATAGGTAGGTGTATAGGCCAGTGCGAAAGATGGGGCGCATGACGGGGGTGGTGACGTCGGATTATGAGGATGAGAGGGAAATGGCGTGGTGCGGGGAGAGCGACAGAGGAGGGCACATGGTGGAAGAAAACAGGCGGGCGGAAGGAAGATGGGAGGTAATGAAATTTATCTTTGGCGAGGGGCTGACATGGAAAGGAGTGGGACACGTGGCCAGTAATGAGTGGATGGTGAGAAGAATGGAAGACCACGCGGACCAAAGAGAGGAGGTGAATGGATGACACACGGTGGCAAGGGAAAGGCGGAAGGGGAGATGACATGACGGGATAAGGGCCCACACTAGTTAAGCACACGGCATATGAGAAGGGTGGGGCTGCACGAGCACCGTTGATCTGGGCACCTCGATCGTGGTCGTCGAAAAGCTGCATCCATGATTCCGGACCCCCCCCTCTGCTTAAAGGTAGCAAGGCGGGGGGGGTCAGGAATGGTCTTCATCGCCGTTGATCCGGGTGCGCTGATCTGAGCCGTTGGAGAGGTGCACCCCCGATTCCAGACAGCCCCCGCTTAAAGGTAGAAAGGCAAGGGGGGTCCGGAATCCAACGTGCGTTGTTGATCTGGACGCGCGAATCCCAGCCGTTCAGACTTGATTTTCATTTAACACAGGTGCATTCGCACCAAAACTTAGGACAAATGGGTTTTTAACCCTTTCCTTCACATTCCAACCCCCTTTACAAGAAAGATCGCTAACAAATGGCGGGAGAACCTGCCACTAATGACTACAAGACTCTAGAAACTTAGAGGACTCTAGGTACTTAGAGGACTCTAGGTCTCGTTTCCATAATAGATGAGTTGAATTTGATGGAAGGAGACCCACTGCAAGGAGATAATTAAGGAATCTCTCATCATTCAGCACGAGGTACAAAGCAATAGCTTTATGATTTGGAAGAAATCGGACGAATAAAATGTTCACGAACCAACAACCCTCATGTGCATCTTTCGTGTGTACCAGATGCAAGCGGGACATGAAAAATACCCTCTGAATAGAAGCCAATAACGAAAACTATTGAAAAAGGCGAGGAAACGACCAATAAGGCTAATGGAATCCAAGACACTACACGAATACCAATGTGTGAATAGATTTATTACCATCAAACACAAGGGAAACCCCCCAGTCAGCGACCAATGATGAAATCTCAACTACTGGGTTCAAGGTTACCTACCAATGATGAAAGTAGGACCAGGGTGCATAATAGGACTACAACTTCATGTAAATCTGAGACATATTGAGGGTATGGCTGACATGCAAAGTCAACAATTCTAAGGAATGTTCGACACAGGTTGATAGAAATCCTTTGAACAAGAGCATGAAACATATGGAAGAATCTGGCAGCATAGACTTAATGATGAAATTTTGAGATGCAGGAGGCATCAATCAAACTCTCCATAGGGACTGGAAGAGTAACTAGTCATGGGAGTAAAGTCTACGTAACGATATCTTCTTCCTAAGGTCATGCTAAACCCAAAATTTTGATGACAAGTGGACTCAAAAATTTTGTGCTCTGTTCAAAGGTGACACGATTGCTGCCAATATAAGACAATATTCCTTTCCCACTCGTATTCTTTTGTTTTTTTATAGTCAACTGAATGCTATGATACATAGAAGGAAATGAGTGTCACAAGTAAACAACTAGTTGCAGCAATGGAACATACCTATGTTCAATGTAAGGAGGTGCATGTGGGAGATGGAAACTCAGGGGAATGTTTGCTCTTGGGTATAGGGTGTCAAGATGCAAAGAATATAAACATGGCTCTGCTTGGTTGATGATGCAAATTGTTGAGGTGATAGGCTTATAATGCAAAATAGGGAACCAGTAATAGGCTCAATACTGCAAACAAGAGAATGAGATGCAATTACAACTTAACGCCAAAAAATGTCCTTTTTCGTAATCTTAGTCTACTTGGTTTGAAAAGGGGGTAAACTTGCACCAAATATATGTCCTTTCAAATCAAATTTACGAGTGTGAAAGAGACAAGTTCACTCGGAAATCTTTTCACTTTTTGAGAGAGTCGGAAAAGAGCTTAAATAAGACTCGTTGGGAGTCCTCTAGGTATAGGTCATCATGTTTATGAGTAAGAAATGAGGTTCAAACATAAAGTCATGTATTAGCTATAAGGGACTCTCGATCCTACAGAAAAAAATATGTGCATTGGCCCCAAATGAAGCAGGGGATCTAACTAGGGTACTCATGTTTGGTAAGTCTCTACCATTCGATCATGACACTTCTAGTTATAGATAGAAGGTTCAGTGTTGCTATTAAATGGGTCCGTACCTAAGGCATATGAGTTGAATTCATAGGATGATGCAAGTGTGCAAGATGGATTGGGTACCTATTTTATATGTTGGGTGACGAAAATACTTGTCCAAAGTTATGAATGGGCAACATGGCGCTAAAAAAACACAAGAATCCCTGGACAAAACTACCAAAACCAACTCCATTCACTGTCATATTAGTCCATTAGGCCAAAATATTGTACGAAACTATGGAAAGTGGGTAAAACTTTGCTATAAATAGTAAAAAAAATAGTTTTACTATACCATTTGTATTTTTTACCCAAATAGTGTATTTTGGACCAAATTGCCTCTGAATTTCAATTGTTGATTGCGGGAGCTACAAGCGACATAATCAACAACTGTCTGGACCAGGTAATTCATCTTTCTCCCCTCTTTCTTTCTAGTGGATTAAATTTTTTAATTAGGCCTCCTTTTTTAGGTTATTTAGGGTGCAACTTAGAAACTAAGGTGTACACGGGCTACAGATCATCGAGTCACGTATACGCATACCTATACATGACTATTTACAAAAAAACCAACATATAAGCATCCCTATACATGAGTGTGTACATTGTAGCTCACGTACATGTCTGTGGATAAGGTTTTTTAAATGTTCCTAACTCAAAAAATGGTTTGAATCTTGCAAGATGGTGCTAGAGTGGAGAGAAAGAGAGCATGAAGAGGTGGATACTGCAGTGGAGAGAGATCTAGGGGCCCAAATGTCTTTAAAAATATGTGGGCTATACAATTTTTGGGCTTTCAAAGGTATGAGGGATCAAGTGAGAATGCTTCAGCTGCCTGTGAACTATTAGGATCCGGATACTAAGACCTTCAACCTTGATGGACAACCATTAAGGATTGAAGTTGAGGACATCTACTTCTTGACGGGATTCTTGTGTCGAGGTGAGGTGGTCAACCTCAAAGCCTGGGAAGCTAAGAGTGGCATGAACATAGAGGATTACATAGCCACTCATTGCATTGCAAGGACCGAGAAGGTAGGGATCCAACTCTCAATCAGATCAATCAACAATCTGATTCTCAAGATTGTTTTCCTAGTGTTGACAAAGATAAAAGGGTCGACCTCTTTACACTAGGCATCGAGGCCACTTATGTTCTATTCATGGGAGTTATTGTGACCCATGGTTTATGACTGGTGCACCTCACTACTGGATAACATGAAGAGCTAGCTGACAGATTGCAAACTCGGTAGAAAGAGGAACTTCAGGTTTGAGTCTATCCTTTGTAGTTTTTACTTCAAGGGGATTCTAGGCTTGGTCCCTAGAGTTGAGATCGTTCCACATGGACCTCATGATCCATCCATGGCATGGTGGACCGAGGTGATGAGGTGGTAGGGGGGTGGTAGGGTGCCAACACCCTACAATCATAAGTTTTTATTCTGGTGGAGACAGTAGGTGATGGATCTAGAGAAGTACCCTTATGAAGAGATTGACTTTAGAGGAGATCCAGACATGTCATTACCACCATGTTCTGCCTACGGAGACATAGGTATGTCAAAGTTTTTTTTAATATTTCATTTTTTTTGTATTTTTGCATAAGAAAACAAAAATATTTTTGGATGATGTCAAGTACTAACTAAACATGTGTGTGGCGCAGACATAGGTACACGATGGCCAAATGGACTTCCATGACACCAACGGAGGCACTGGGGGGTTGAGGCAACAGGAGGGGACGTTGATATAGTGCTTCAAAACGTGCAGGGCAACCTGTCTTGTTTGAATTAGAGGATTCCCATGGTTCAGGTGGCAGATCTGTCGGAGGCAATGGAGTGGAAGGTGGTAGGTGTGCCCCGTACTTGGGTACGACTCTTTCGGTGTCTGACAAATGCCATAGTATGTTATTATAACACACATCCAGTGCCATAGGTGTAGATATCGTAACTATTGTATGATCGGATGTATATGTATTTTGAGGGTGTCAGCCCCAATTTTGTACTATAACATAATATTTTTTGGAGAGGTGAAATATATATAAAAACATTGATCTTCAACTTTACTTATTTTACAATGTGTACATTGATGAAAGTGTTTTCTTTGCTTTATTTATGTGACAGATGCCAATCTAAAACAAAATTCGCATATGCATCGGATACATAATTAGAACTTCTAGATATGTGATGATAAGTACTAAAATCAAAATGTCGTTCTAAAAGTCGTTCTCGTAAGAATCATCGAAGTAGAGTAGGGTCTCGCACACGGTAACTGTCATTCAACTGACATACTACTTGTTAAATTTGGCAGCATCGATAGTCATTCTCCAATGAGAGGCCATATGGGCCACCCTGAGGCTAGCCAGGGAGATTTGGAGAATCAACCAGTCTTGTGAGGTATTGACAAAAGCCAGGGAGAACGTACAACCTCTGTCAGTCAAACCAAAAGTCAGGACAAACGAGATGCTATGTGATTCTAATGCAAAAGTCAAGGGGAACGTACAACCTCTGTGAGCATGGACAGTCTAGTGAAAAAGTCAAGGGGAACGTACAACCTCTGTGAGCATAGACAGACTAGTCCAAAATTCAGGGGGAACATACAACATCCATGAGCCTATTCAAACCTTGTGAGCATAGACAGTCTAATGAAAAAGTCAGGGGGAATGTACAACCTCTGTGAGGATAGACAGTCTAGTGCAAAAGTCAAGGCATCTAGCAAAAGTTAGGTTGAATATAAAATTCCTATGAGATAGAAACAAATGATATTCCTAATATTGCAAATGATGTAAATGTATTGATCTAGTGCATTGGCACGTGTAACATTATCCACCATGAAGAGAATTTCAAATTTCCTTATCAAGAGTTGGAACTAAAGTATTGAGTCTAGTTCTATTTTAGAACTAAAGTGTAATGTTGAGTTGCAACTAAATTCTTAAGTCTAGTTCTATTTTAGAACTAAAGTGTAATGTTGAGTTGCAACTAAAGTCTTGAGTCTAGTTCTATTTTAGAACTAAAGTGTAATGTTGAGTTGCAACTAAAGTCTTGAGTCTAGTTCTATTTTAGAACTAAAGTGTAATGTTGAGTTGCAACTAAAGTCTTAAGTCTAGTTCTAAGTTCGAACTAAAGCATACCAGTCTCAAGTCTAGTTCTATTTTCTAACTAAAGTGGAATGTTGAGTTGTAACCATTCTCAAGTCTGGTTCTAAGTTCGAACTAAAGCATGAAGCTGAGTTATGATTAAAGCATGCAAACATGTTATTATTTTGAGCCTCTCCTCTTCCCCTCTTCAGCTTATATAAGAAGAGGTTGAATCATCTCTTCAACACAGTTCTACAACACAGTTTTCATATGCAAGTTAAGGGTGAAGTAATAGAGGAGCACATCAATGATAAAGAGGCAGCATATCAGAGGTGTATTTCAGCAAGGTCTTTTAAGTCTGTGTCAGGTCAGAGTCATCTTGGCAAGATCTTTGAGAGAAAAACATTCATGGTGGATATTTGTAAGAGATATTACATTATTAATGCAATAAAGGAATATTGTTTGTTGGGGTTTTTCTCCTTGTATAGGGTTTCCCTAGGGTATATGTGTTGTTGATGTGCATGATTACTTGTCTACATGGTTATTTCTATTCGATTATGATTTGGTATTGTTGAAGTATATTAAGTTGGAATCAAATTGTTGAAGAAAATAAAAGAATTAATTTGCATAAGAAATCAAGCTCATAATTTAACATGGTATCAGAGCTTAGGGTGTGTTAAACGTGTTGAAGTGAAGCAACAGGTACACAAAGATCCAAGATATCTTGATTAAGTTTCCAGTGTGAGGTCCATGGCATCCTCCATTTCAATTAGGGCTGAGGATAGGCTTGAAGGAGCTACCAACTTCAATGTGTGGAAGCTCTGGATAACAAATATCTTGTAGGAGCATGATCTTGAGAAGTATGTGACCACAGTGGTGGAGGAACCCATGAATAATGCAGGAAGAGAGACCTTCAAGAAGAGTTAAGAAAAGGCCAAGAGAATCATATTTGACTCAGTCAAAGACAGTATAATGCCTGCAATGACTTCATTGATGACTGCCAAGAATTGTAAGGATACCTTCATGAATCTGTATGAGAAATAGGCTCCAAGTTAGAAGAGGACACTTAAGCACAAGATTAAGTATTTGAAGATGGAGAAAGGTGAATCAGTGGCATCTTTATGTTCCAATCTAGCCTAGATCAGAGATCATCTTTTGGTCACGGGTGTAACAGTGGACAATGATGATTTAGTGTAGGCCATTTTTTACGGTCTTCCTTCTTCATGGGAGACCTTCTTATCCAGTGTACGTGGGAGAGAGATTCAGCCCATGTTTGAGAGTTTATCGCATGATTGCCTCTAGGAGGAAAGTCGCACAGCTACCAGAAGCGAGCCAACGAAAGAAGAGCACTCGGCTTTAGCGTCAAGATTCAAGGGAAAGAAGAAAGGCACTTTCCAGAAAGGCTCTCAGTGGAATCCAAACACCAAAGGTACATTTAAAAGCAAGAATATTGATACATATAAGATTAAATGCTTTAGTTGTAATAAGTTGGGTCATTTTTCTAAAGATTGTTGGTTTAGAAAGAAATATCCTAGGAAAGGGAAACATCATGCCTCAACTGCTGAGGATGATGAATCCAAAAGAAATCAGAAAAGTCCTTCTAATGAGAAAGAAAATAGAAAAGAATATTATTTGATTTCTACCTTATCTAGTTCAGTTTCCACGGGACCAAAAACTTGGTTAGTAGATAGTGGTGCATCAAAGCACATGACAGGGTACAAGGAGATCCTCTCAAATTTCGAGAAAAAATCTGTTGCAGAGCAAGTCGAGCTTGGGGATGAAAAATGTTACAAAATAGAGGGAGTAGGCTCTATCTCCTTCAGATTGGAATTTGGGGCTAGACTTCATGTTGATGAAGTATTATATGTTCCAGGTCTCAAGAAGAATCTAATATCATTTGCAACCCTTGAGGAAAAGGGATATTGGGTGATATTCAAGGACAAGAAGGAACTACTATGGGCTAAAGGTAGCCACTTAAGTACAACAGAACCCATTGGAACTCGCAGTGGAGGACTGTACACCATGTCAGGACAGTCAGTTCAGGCATTGGTTCATGATGCGACTAGCTCCAACAAGTTGTGTCACATAAGACTTGGACATCTTCATTACAAAGCTCTTCCAGATCCACAGAACATGGTATGTGGCATTCCCTCTATTTCTCTTAGTAAGAATGAAATTTGTAAGGGATGCATGCTAGGTAAAAATATAAAGAAAGCATTTCCTAGTAGTGACAACAGAGCTCAGGGCATCTTAGATCTGGTTCATTCTAATGTATGTGGTCCCATGTCATCTCCCTCACTCAGTGGTTGTTTGTATTATGTCATTTTTATTGATGATTACTTAAGAAAATGTTGGATATGTTTTCTCAAAGCTAAAAGTGACACATTTGATAAATTCAAAGAGTATAAAGCCTTTATTGAAAAGAAAACAGGGAAACACATCAGAACCCTTAGAACAAACAATGGAGGAGAGTTTGAATCTCCAGTTTGAAGATTTCTGCAATTCAGCAAGAATCAAGAGACAATTGGCCGTGCCATATAACCCTGAACAAAATGGTGTTGTTGAGAGGAAAAATAGGACTATTTGTGAGGCAACGAAAGCAATGATGTTTGACTAGGATCTACCAAATTCTTTATGGGCAGAAGCTACCTCCACTGCCGTGTATATTCAAAACAGGTGTCCACATGCTATCTTGAAGGACAAGACACCTGAAGAGGTCTTATCATGGATCAAACCTGAAGTAGGGCATCTAAGGATATTTGGGTGTCCTGTGTATATTCATGTCCCTAAGGAAATGAGGACAAAGATGGAACCCTCAGGCAAGAAAGGGGTTTTTGTGGGGTACAGTGAGAACTCCAAGGCTTACAAGATTTATGTACCAGGTCAGAGGAAAATAGAGGTAAGCAGATATGTGACTTTCCATGAGGAAGCCAGATTTAAGAAATCTAGAGAGATTCAGCAGGAATCAGAAGTAGTTCAGCCAGCTTCACCCTCTTCTGAAAATGAAGAGTCAGATGGTCAGAGGGAGGAACCTCGTGAAGGGCCAAGTAATGAGCCCCTAGAGCCTGCTGAATTTTTATAAAGAACTCTTGAAGAACCTCCAGCCAAAAGGAAGCCAGGGTGGCTTAAAGAAATAGTGTAGGAAATAGAAAGGATAGTTGCTCCCAAAGGAACTTTTAGGGAAAGGAAGAAGCCTCATAGGTTTGGAGGCTATGTTGCACCGATGAGAAACATTAGTGATGTCGAACCTTATTCATTTGAAGAAGAAGATAAATTACAAGTATGGAATGATACCATGCTTGAGGAATACAGGTCTATTATAAAGAACAATGTTTGGGACATTGTGCCAAGGCCAAAAGATGAATCAGGGGTTTCGTCCAAATGGATCTATAAGATAAAACATACAGGTGATGAAAGTGTGGAAAATTTCAAAGAAAGATTTGTAGCCAGAGGCTTCACTCAGAAAGAAGGAATCAACTACGAAGAGAATTTTTCTCTTGTAGCTAGGTATACCTCCATTCAAACTATTATTTCTTTAGCTTCCATACTTGGTTGGAAAATACATCAGATAGATGTAAAAACATCATTCTTGAATGGAAAGATTGAACAGGAAGTCTTTGTGGAACAACCAGATGGTTTTATATTGCATAACAAAGGCACTCATGTATGCAAGCTAAGGAAGACCATGTATGGTCTTAATCAGGCTCCCAAAGTTTGGTATGACAGGATTGATGGCTTTCTTAAAAGCCTGGGCTTTCAGAAAAGTGATGCTAATGCAAATCTATACTTCAAGGTAAGAGGTAACCATCCTGTTATACTAATATTGTATGTTTATGATCTCTTTCTAATAGAATATGAAGGGCTAATAGCCTGGTGTAAGAGGGAGCTAACCTCAAAATTTGAGATGAAAGACTTAGGCTTGATGCATTACTTCCTAGGATTGAAAGTGTGGCAAAGATAGGGCGAGATATTTCTGGCACAAGGAAAATACACAGTGGATGTACTAAAGAGGTTTGGTATGATGCATTGCAAATCCATGTCTATTCTGATGGTTCAACCTGAGGAAACTGCATGATTCTAATACAGGTTCATATTTGGTGGATCCCACCATGTATAGGAAGTTGATTGGATCACTGATGTACATGATCCACACTAAGCTAGATATATGCTATGCAGTGATTGCAATGATTCAATTCATGACTGAACCAAGACAAAGACATTAGGTGGTAGAAAAGTACATCTTGAGATATCTCAGAGGGACCATTACTTATGGTCTGAGATATACTTCCAGTGGTGGTTTATTTCTACATGGGTATGTAGATGTTGACTGGGTAGGAAGCCCAGTGGATTGGAAGAGTACTTTCGGATACTTCTTTAGTTTAGGATCCGCTATGATCTCTTGGTCAAGCCAGAAGTAGGTATCCATTGCACAGAGTACAGCAGAGGGTGAGTACATTGCAGCAAGTGATGCTAGAAAGGAAGCAGTATGGATCAGAAAAATGATTTCTGGGTTGTTTGGTGACAAGCTCGAGATGACGGTGGTTCACTCTGATAATCAAAGTTGCATAAAATTGACAAAGAACCTGGTATTTCACAACAAGTCAAAACATATTGACATGAGGTACCACTACATCCAAGACTTGGTCCAGGGAAAAACTGTAAAGTTACAGTACATAGCCATGAGCGAGCAGGTAGTTGATGTCCTGACCAAGCCTCTGACCTTGAGATAGTTTGTGCAGCTGAGAAGAAAGCTTGGTGTGTCTAAGAATAAATCCCTCACTAAGAGGGAGTGTTAAATTTGGCAGCATCGACAGTCATTCTCCAATGAGAGGCCATATGGACCACCCTGAGGCTAGCCAGGGAGATTTGAAGAATCAACTAGTCTTGTGAGGTATTGACAAAAGACAGGGGGAACGTACAACCTCTGTGAGTCAAACCAAAATTCAGGACGAATGAGATGCCATGTGAGTCTAATGCAAAAGTCAGGGGGAATGTCCAACCTTTGTGAGCATATACAGTCTAGTGAAAATGTCAGAGGGAACGTACAACCTCTGTGAGCATAGACAAACTAGTGAAAAAGTCAAGGGGAACATACAACCTCTGTGAGCCTAGTCAAACCTTGTGAGCATAGACAGTCTAATGCAAAATTCAAGGGGAACGTACAACCTCTGTGAGCATAGACAGTCTAGTGCAAAAGTCAAGGCATCTAGCAAAAGTTAGGTTGAATATAAAATTCCTATGAGCTAGAAACAAATGATATTCCTAATATTGCAAATGATGTAAATGTATTGATCTAGTGCGTTGGCATGTGTAACATTATACACCATGAAGAGAATTTCAAATTGCCTTGTCAAGAGTTGTAACTAAAGTATTGAGTCTAGTTATATTTTAGAACTAAGTGTAATGTTGAGTTGCAACTAAAGTCTTAAGTCTACTTCTATTTTAGAACTAAAGTGTAATGTTGAGTTGCAACTAAAGTCTTAAGTCTAGTTCTATTTTAGAACTAAAGTGTAATGTTGAGTTGCAACTAAAGTCTTGAGTCTAGTTCTATTTTAGAACTAAAGTGTAATGTTGAGTTGCAACTAAAATCTTAAGTCTAGTTCTATTTTAGAACTAAAGTGTAATGTTGAGTTGCAACTAAAGTCTTAAGTCTAGTTCTAAGTTTGAACTAAAGCATACCAGTCTCAAGTCTAGTTCTATTTTTGAACTAAAGTGTAATGTTGAGTTGTAACCATTCTCAAGTCTAGTTCTAAGTTCTAACTAAAGCATGAAGCTGAGTTATGATTAAAGCATGCAAGCAGGTTACTATTTCGATCCTCTCCTCTTCCCCTCTTCAGCCTATATAAGAAGAGGTCGAACCCTCTCTTCAACATAGTTTTGCAACACATTTTTCATATGCATGTTAAGGGTGAAGTAATAGAGGAGCACATCAATGATAAAGAGGTATCATATCAGAGGTGTATTTCAGCAAGGTATTTTAAGTGTGTGTCAGGTCAGAGTCATCTTGGCAAGCTCTTTGAGAGCAGAACATTCATGGTGAATATTTGTAAGAGATATTACATTATTAATGAAATAAAGGAATATTGTTTGTTGGGGTTTTTCTCCCTGTACAGGATTTCCCCAGGGTACATGTGTTGTTGATGTGCATGCTTACTTGTCTACATGGTTATTGCTATTTGATTATGATTTGGTATTGTTGAAGTATATTAAGCTAGAATCAAAGTGTTGAAGAAAATAAAAGAATTAATCTGCATAAGAAATGAAGCTCATTATTTAACACTACTTACTAAGAGTCTAGGCGAACTTCTAATGAGTGAATACCATGTGAAATGGAATCTCATAAAAGTTCTATAACAACAGTGTACTCAGCCACATTATTCGTGGATGGACCTAGGCATACGCCACCTAAAGACACCAGTTGTTACACATTATTTTGGTCACCCTGTGGTCAACTAACGATATGTGTATGACTTACTCCTATGTTCCCTGAAGGTACGAAAGAAATGAGACGTTCCCCATGAGAAATTGAATCATATTTCTTTTCTTAAAAATACTATCAAAGGAGATCGTTTCATCCTGCTAAATGTTTGGGGTGAGACGAAGTCTGATCATCGCATGATGCACCAAAATTGGACTGCGGCGTTGTCGTAGGCTGCTTGTGCTTAGGGTGTGATGATGCTTAAACAAGGGAAAAAGGTGAAATTCATGAAATTTCTAGAATGGAATCTTCTAGAAGATGAGGTGGCCTCCGATCGGTTTGGATCTTACTCACTTCTCTAGTTTAGTGGGATCATCCTAATCTCCTCATCCATCCCTCTTTCACCCTATATAAAGAGGGATCTCTCCTGAGAAAGGCTAGGTTAAATTATGCATGAAGAATTCTACTGAAGATTGTACTTTTGATATCTTTGCTTTAGCTTTCCAACTCAGGTTGTGAATACTCTTCATCAAAATCATTGGATCAAAGATGTGTGTGTTGAAGCAAAGGGCCACTAGAAGGGACCTTGCAACATCAAGGCATAGGTTGTATTCTCCACTTTCATGAATATAATGTAGTGATACATTTCTTCCCTATAAAAGTGTCTCCATTTTTATTGTATAACTCCTTGATCTTATGCATAGGCTTCATTGGAATATATATATATCATTGTTCTCTCTCTTTGTTGGTTTATGCTTCTTAACAAGTTCAAAATCCCACAAATCCAAAGATGGAGCAAGGACGATACTAGCGAGGATCAAATGATGTTTAAATGGTATGTCATTTTCCCTCTTTTGAACTACTTTACATTACAATGAAATATAAGGAGAAGCTGGTATTCTGCTGTGTTTTGTTCTAATTTCTTGTTGAAATTAGGGAGATTACTTTGTGTCCGCACTTACCGATTTGTCCAATAACAAAATTGGCGAAAATACTGGAGAACGCCCTATGTTGGTATTTACTTCCCTTTTTTCTTTTAGCTTTCCTTATTTTGGTCAATTTCGTTCTCTGAGTCATTGGGCGATCCATGTTGGCTCCCTGGTCCCAAAAGTTCATTGAGAAACTTTGTCCTCTATTCATTTTTTCCTTATTTTTAGTCATCGTCGCACCCTTCCTGTGAAAACCAGGGCGATGACGTCACACTGTGTATTCCCCACTGCCTGTGACAATCCTTGATCATCGCACTGTGCTCTTCTACAGCCTGCAATGATTCCTGTAGAAATATTTTGGAGTAACAGTCAATTTTTTCCTCTTTTCCCAAATTTGTCATCATTTCTTGGGATGAATTTTTGGTCCTGTTGAGTGATTATTCACAGCTTGGTTTTCATTCTTTGGTTTGAATTTGATCATTTCTCAAGTGTTGAGAGTCTTTTTCATAAGCTTCATAGTTTTATCTTTCACTTCTTGTTGCAAGGGTATAATCTCGAGGCTTCATCCTTGAGTGCTTGCCAGATAAGTTGTTATAGATCTATTCCTTTGAGTGTCTTTTCATTACCAAGCATTGTTTTTCTTTAGAATTATTTAGTGAAAGAACTTCTTTTTCTTTTATTGAATAGTTCGTGTTAAAAGAGAAAATTGATTTGGGTTGCTTTGTTTTTAGAGTGATTTGTTATTGCTTTTAGCTATCTTTGAAGCAAAAAATTTCAATTTCTTGCTTTGCATTAGATTGGGGGCATATTTACATTTGAAGTAGTGAAATTGCATGGTTTTGGGCATTTTTAGTGTTGAATCATGTATTGGTGTACAATCTCTTTGGCTCATTTCATGAAGTTCTTGATATTGATGAGTTAATAAAATTTTGGGACATTATGCATCTGGAAATGATAAACGTTTTCTCCTTCTCGTAATATAGGTTTCATCAAAGTGAAATATTTGCATTCTCATTTATTTGCATTTTTTAGAGTCGGTCAAAACATCATCTAGTCCATGCCATTTTCCTCTTGAGTAAACAACAACCTTAAAATGAAGTGCTTATAAAAATTGATTAGACATTTTTATATTTTATGGTAGCAAACCTACATTAGCTTAGGGTGTAGGGATTTGGAATAGGTGTGAAAGATAACTTTCCAAAGCTGTAAAAAAACATAGAATCTTGTGCTAGCGAATGGTAAATCAACTTATTGCATTTTGTCTTGGGAAGCCCTTCTAACATAAGGGTCAATCATGAGGTCTCATAAGGACCGACAGAGTTACTCACCCTTCTTTCTTGGTTCTAATGTAGTGAATGTGCATACTATTGGGGGTCGCTTGAGAATAAAATAATGTGCGAACCTTCTTGAGGAGATTTTGGGCTTAGATACCCTACCCTTGCGCGTATATCAGCTGCTTCTCGAGGAATCATTGTCATAATTGGTAACCTTAGTAGCCTATCTCTTTAGGTTCTTTACACAAGGTGACTGTGGAGAGGCAAGTCTTCATGGTACCTGGAATCGACATTGGCCAAACTCACTCGGGCTCCTTGGAGGGTATACCCACGTTTATGTGTGGGATCTTGCACCAGGGTGTAAGTCCATTAAGCAGGTCATCAACGTAAATTTTCAACCCACTCTATCTCATCTCCTTCTTACATTGTTCTCGCGACGTTGGACTTCATCACCAACTAGTGTGTTCATTGTGAGAAAGTTTTGTTTTTTTTCTTTCTTCCTATATTTTTAGCGTCTGTTGTTTATTTTTCCCTAGAATACTCTAGGTTGGATCTGTGTTTAATGGTGTCAGTTCCCGAAATGACCAATGAAACAACCCATGCTCCAGAGGAACCTTTTGTTTTCCCTTCTTACAGAAATGTTGGTCCTCCTTACATCGCTACTTTGAGCCTTCTAGGTCTCACAATTGGATTTCTTGTATTGTTGTTTTCTACTCCGATAATCCTGAATGCGCAAGTGCTTCGGTTGAAAGAACTTCCCCCCAAGAAAATCAACCTCATGTTGATCCTTCACCTTCATCACCAGTAAGATATTCTTCGCCTTCTTCACTTGTAAGGTATTCTTTTGTTTCATCTTCTTCATTGAGTGAAAGATCTAAAGCTAGTAATCCGGTGGATAAGAAGAAGAAGAAGAAAAGGAAGATTAAGAAGAAGAAGAATAAGCAAAGGTCCAAACCTCCAATCACTGCCAGACATATTGGACAACAACCAGTGACTGATAATCGTGATGGGAGTGTTGATGATGCTAAGATCACCCAAACAACCCATAAGCCCAAATACCCTTGTCGGCTTTGTAAGGGTAGCCATCTTCTTAAGGATTTCCCTGGTATACCCAAAGTTATAGAAGCATGGTATACACATCTTCGCTAACCCATGTCATGAGCCTCTAATCAACATGTTGATGACCTCCCATCAACTAGTCAAGATATCGTTGGGAAGAAGAAAAGTAGAGTCAAGTTCCTGTGTATGTTATGTGAAGGGAGTCATCAAACTCACCTTTTCCCTTGTATGGATGAAGCCTAAAAATTACTGAAATATATGAATTTTTCCCAGCCTCAACTTCTGAATGCTTACCTCAGCCTTACTCTCAACCCATATGTAGTTGATGGAATGATCAATCCGGTCCTTTTGTCAGTCAGTCTGATTGATCATGTAATCAATCTGGTCACGTCCTTAGCTGAACCAGTTGAAAAAGTGGTCTATCCAATCCTATCCTCGATCGATCCCACTCTCCTGTTAGGGAGTGAAACCCAAGAGGTCGATCTGTTTCCATCCATAGACCCCATTCTCCCCTTGGAGAATACAAGTCAAGTGGTCGATTTTATCTCGTCACCGGTCGATCCTACTCTTCCGCTAGAGAGTAAACCTGATAATGCCCACATTTTTCTTGCTGATATAGATTCTACCATGCTGGGGGGAATTCCTCCTTCTCCCGTGGAACCCCCTCCAAGTAATGAGGCCGTCCTCTTTTATTGGGGTGTGCTAACTGGACCTCGTCTTTCCTCTCACATTCCTTTCAAGATTACAGTACAAGTTTATGGTCAGGACATTTCTCAGACGCTGATAGATGAAGGTGCATCCGTTATTATTTTGTCCTCTATTGATTGGAAAGCTTTGGGTTGTCCTCATCTTGTACAGGCTACACAGAATCTGATAGCTTTTAACAGAAGAACCAGTCACCCTTTAGGATTCCTTCCTCAGTTTCCCATAACTTTGAGAGGGAAAACTGTAGTTATTGATGTCATGGTAGTCCACGATTCCTTGGATTTTGATTTACTCCTTGGGCGATATTATGTCTATTCCATGAAATCTATCGTGTCCACTCTTTTCGTGTGATATCTTTCCCTCACGATGGAATAATTGTGACTATTGATCAACTCTCCTTTGTTAGCCCTGATTTGATTATCAACCCAACGACCTCCCTGAATGGTTCTTATATGCAGATGGTATCTCCCCCACCACAGGTCAATTATGTGGCGTTGTCTCCCATGCCTTCAGTTGTCGATGCAAATGAGCCTCTCACTGTAAGCTCAATATCTTATGAAATGGATCCGATAGTTGACATGGTGATCTCTTCGGTAGGGCTATTGTAGCCTGGCCTCCTTACCCCTATCGCGACCCTCGACATGTGTTCCTTCCAAAGTGTGTTTCTTCCATCGAGTGAAGATCTCTTGGAAAACATGACTGAGTCTTGTCCCTTGACATGGTTTCCTTCCTGAGCATCGTCCTCTTGGAAGCCATGATCAAGAAGAGAGTTTTGAGCATGGTTTTCTGATTTCAATCTCGTTAAAAAATGAAACCAGCGACGAGGATATTTTTTTCTTCTGTGTGGCAACCTCTTTAAAAAATGCAATAGAGCTTACGAGGATAGTTTTTGCATCTTTGTGGCAATATCGTTAAAAAATGAAACAAAGATTACGAGGATAGTTTTTGCGTCTCTATGGAAATCTCGTTAAAAAATGAAACAACAATTACGAGCATAGTTCTTTTTCTGTGTCAAGCTCGTTAAAAAATAAAATAGCCCATCTCGAGCATAGTTCATGTTCCTATGTCAAGATCGTTTAAAAAAATGAGATAGATTTCCCCCCTCTTCGATTGAGTCAAGTACTTCGCTATGTATAGTATTTGAAGCTTCATTTCATCTGCCTGTGTTGTTAGATGAAACGAAGCTTGGGGGGCAATGATTATAGCCTCTAGACTTCATGCTGAAGATCCCTCAAACTGCTTACTTTACCTTGTTCTTGGTTTCCAGATGTTGACATTCTCTCTACCTTATATTGATGGTGCTAGTCACAGTACTTAGAAGTCCTGCGCTATTATGGGTATACTTGAGAATTCGCCTCTTGGAAAGACATTTTGATTACATTGAATATCAACACATTCCTAGATATCTAAAAACATTAACATATGCATTGGCTAATTATGTTTTTTAGAAGGCCCTCGCACTAGTTGAAAACTCAGGGCTCCATACACTTGATAGAATACTGAAAATGGCTATGTAAAGCCATGTGAGGAGCCACACTCCCTACCATACAAGTGATAGTATAGAGGATGGTCCTCAAAGGCAAGTCTTGAACATCCTTTATGGAAACTTTTCCATTATGCTTCTCTGTACCAGCTAAGTAGTGATGTGCTACATAATTATCCATGGGTTCACCACTGCCTCTACTTTTCGATAGTGACACTTTAGAGCCACAACGAGATAACTCGGTCATGAAGTAGATTTCATCGATCTTTAGGGTGATTGTATGCACCCTGCCATGAAATGCTTGCTCATTAGTGTCCCACATACAGACTAAGTATTCTAGTAGCCTCAATTGGGCCCTCATGCCCTGCACTTTGAAAACTTTTAGCAAGCCACACTCCCGAAGTGCCATGACAGTACTTGGATCATTACCAAAAAATTAATATTCCTCCTCATTCTCTTGTTCCCTCCATTTGAGCATGATGACCAATGAAAACCTACCAAACAACAATAAAAGATGATTTGGTTCATCAAACTTTGAAAATTGGAAGTTTTCTTAGCTCTATCTCTCTTTTTAGTTTTTGAGTTGTGGTTGTCACAGGGGCCCTTTCTCCCATAGTGAAATGTCGTCGCACCCCAACTATAGAACCCCTGCAATGATTTAGATTCGTCGCAGTTCATGATAGGGTGGGCCTGCGATGATCTCAAAGCACGATCTCCCTTGGAAAATTGCCCATAACTCAAAATTTAACCATTAAAATTGAAAACTTTTACTATGAAAAGAGAGAGGGGAGGAAGAATACCTAATTCATAGAAGTGGCTCAAGAAATTGTCCTCCAGATGATCCAAATTCGTCACTTGAAAATCAGAGGAAAAATAGGGTTTTTGGCACTAGTTTGGTGAAAATGTAAATGAAATGGTAAATGAACTAGTTTTGACCTATTTTATTTACTTTTACCATTTTAATTTCAAATTAAATTAATTTTTAAATATTTTCACCTATGTCATAAACCTAATGAACTTTACGAAGTGTCGATATTGTAGGTTGAGAGATCTGACGATCGGACTTTTGATATTCATTACTCTTTCTTGGTCATTTTTGCGTCTTTTTATGATGTATATATACTTTTATGGTTTTTCAGGAAAAAATTCGAGCATGGTCTTTATTCTTTCTCACGCTCGTAAAACTATGAGAATGTAATTGAGTAACCTTTTATCATTTTTTTAGGACTCATAATGGCAATATGAAAAATGAACCCTATGGATTCTCCTTTAAGCTCTTTTCAATATCCCTAAACATGAAAATATAGTCAAGCGACCTTATTCTTTTCACGCTCGTAAGAGTATTTGAAGAAAACATCTGATGAGTGGTATATTATCTCTTTTTCGGTCTCATCAGACTAATTTATGAAAAAAGACATTTTGGAGTTTTCTTTAAGTGTTTTTCAAACTCTCTAAACATGAAAAACCCTTGATTTTTCTTTCTTTTGACTCGTAAAACAAGCATCGAAAGGCCCATATGGGACCGAACCACTCCTTCCTAGGGTTCGTTAAAAATACTCTGAGGGACTCATCCAAAGGATGAGATTACATTACAATAATATGTTATCCTCCTCAAGCTTGTGTAAAAATAAATAGGTACTTGCCATAAATGGTGGGGGGAAATTGGGAAAGAAATGTATATATGTATCTATGCTAGTGGCAGTAAGTTGCTCTTGAACATGACACCCCTCTTCATCCTTGTATCCAGGTTGGGAAATCCATTTGTCTCTCGTTTGACCATTGTTACACATTATTTTCATCTTCCCTATGATCGTTAATGATGTAAACCTATATGTTGCCTTCGGAGGGGTCAGTGGCCTGAGTTCCTGAAGAAGGAAGGGAGAAGAACTTTTCCTAAGAAAAGAAGTTGCATTTTCCTTTGTAAAAACCCTATAAAAAAGGAATTTTGCAGGCTGCATTATAGCTAGGGTGTGAGAATACCTAATTCTCGTAGGCTGCATCATAGCTAGGTCGTGAGGAGTTCGCAGTATTCTCTATAGGCAGGGTGCGAGAATGCTTACACATGGGAAAAACGGGCGTTTTCTCGAATCTTCTAGAAGGAGAAACTTCCATGGTGAGGTGGCATCCGAATGGTTTGGATCTTACTCACTTTCGTGATTTAGTGGGATCATCCTAACCTCATCACCTTATCCTCTTCAACTTATAAAAGGAGAGGAGCTCTCATGGAGAAATTTAGATTTTGAGATTTTTGGATTAGCTTGGATTGGATTGAGCTTTGGAGATTGTTAGCTTGGCTAGATGATTCACTTTGTCAAGATAGATTGTGAATATTATCAGATCGATGCTCTCATAATTCTTGGAGTGGAAGTGTGTGGGGAACAAAGGATAGTTGGAAGGGACCTTACGACATCAAGGCTATGATTGTAATCTCTCTTTCACATTTAATATGATACAGTAATATGATTCTTTCCTATAAATCTTTTTGTGTTTTATTGTATGATTCCTTGATCACATACATAGGTTTATATTGAGTTTATGCTATTACTATCACTTTGGTTGGTTGCGTTCTTTTGCAGGATCATCATTGTATGAGTGTTGAAACGGAGCTAGGATGGCAATGGTGAGAGGAAGCAGTGTTTAAATAGTATGTCACTTATCCCTCTTTAGTTAGTAAATTCAATATTTAAAACTTAAGGAAAGCGTCATGTTCTGGTGTGTTTTGTTCTAGATCTAGGTGGATCTAGGGAGATCTGTTAGTGTCTGCACCTACCGTTTTATCCCATAAAAACCATCCACAAGTCCATATGTTGGGTCCTCCTTGAGTCAATTCTACCAAGCAAATTGTCGTGTCGTTCATATGTTCAAGAGAAATTCAGCCTAATCAAGCCTTTTATCGAGTCGACCATCTACAGTCCTCAAATTCTTACCATGTCGGCCTTCCCTCAGTTAGTTCTAAATCACTTTATACTCTGATCTACTTCAAATCTGTTACATGTTTCCTGTCATTGATGGTGGATACATTAAGGCCCTCCTATTATGAATCTATTCCTTTCGACTTCAACTCGTTATCCAGGGATTAGACTTAGAAATCATTTAGTACCTTGGAACCTGCATGCCTCAATGGCATGTCTCCTCGTTTTCAACAGTCGGTTCACATCATTGACCCTTGATTGGAAGATTCTATTGAGTGTTCAACTTCAACTCATTAATTCACATTCATTGGATTGTACTAGAGTACCTTGGGGGTTATTAACATCAATGGTGATTTCCCTCGCACTTGTTAATGGTATCCAATAATGACCAGTAATCAAGTGGTTTCTACCATGTTCAACTTCGACACCTGTAATCACATGGATAGATTCATACTTCGGGATGATGGAAATGAAGACCTTGGGTATCACCATATTAATCCAGGTTGCGATGGAGTATTCATAATTCTGTATTGACACATAGATCCATTGTGTATGTCTTGTGGCTATGTCCAAATTTGAGTTTTTAGAGCATAGATCCACAGTGTATTTCTCGTGGCTATGTTGAATCATGATGACATGGATCCACAGTGTATGTTTGGTGGCCATGAATCACTTGAAACTTATTCTTAGAGTCACTTTTAATCTAAGTATGGGAATACATACCTCGAAAAATGGTATATTAGTATGCAGATGCTTGACTGTTTGCAGGTTCCCGACCGATGCACTCCTTGTTCTCGACTCACACATTCTACAAAGTATTTCAGCTGTCACATGTTCCACCTTCATACTTTGGGGGAAATTCTGTTACACATTATTTTGGTCACCCTATGGTCAACTGATGATATGTGTATGACTTACTCCTATGTTCCCTGAAGCTACTGAAGAAATGAGACTTTCCCCATGAGAAATTGAATCATCTTTCTTTTCTTAAAAATCCTATCAAAGGAGATCGTCACACCTTGATAAATGCTTGGGGTGTGATGATGCCTAATCATCGCATGCTTTACCAAAATTGGACTGCAGCGTTGCCACAAGCTGCTTGTGCTTAGGGTGTGATGATGCTCAAACAAGAAAAAAAGGTGAAATTCACGAAAGTTCTAGAATGGAATCTTCTAGAAGATGAGGTGGCCTTCGATCAGTTTGGATATTACTCACTTCTCTAATTTAGTGGGATCATCCTAATATCCTCATCCATCCCTCTTTCACCCTATAAAAGAGGGATCTATCCTGGGAAAGGCTAGGTTATCTTATGTATGAAGAATTCTCTTGAATATTGCACTTGTGATAGCTTTGCTTTAGCTTTCCAACTCAGGTTGTGAATAATCTTCATCAAAAGAATTGGAGCAAAGGTGTGTGTGTTGAAGCAAAGGGCCATTGGAAGGGACCTTGGAACATCAAGGAATAGGTTGTATTCTCCATTTTCATCAATATAATGCAGTGATACATTTCTTCCCTATAAAATTGTCTCCATTTTTATTGTATAACTCCTTGATCTTATGCATAGGTTTCATTGGAATATATATATATCGTTGTTCCCTCTCTTTGTTGGTTTGTGTTTCTTAACAGGTTCAACATCCCATAAATCCAAAGATGGAACAAGGAAGATACTAGAGAGGATCAAACAACGTTTAAATGGTATGCCATTTGTCCCTCTTTTGAACTAGTTTACATTACAATGAAATCTAAGGAGAAGCTTATATTTTGCTCTGTTTTGTTCTAATTTCTTACTAAAATTAGGGAGATTAGTTTGTGTCCGCACTTACTGATTTTTCCAATAACACCAGTAGACCCTTGGGTGAGTAAAAAGCCCAAGTGGTGGAAGCCAAGTTCTGTGTATGACGACTGGCCCCTCTATGAATCCTAAGTAGACCGAAGACTCCGTTGACATATGCAAACCAAGGGAAAACTTGATAAGCAAGTTGAAGATAAAAATAAAGGGAAAAGATATATACACTAAAATACATTAGTATACAAAGAGTTATGCCCAAGCTTGGAGCTCAAGCATAATATCTTTTTAAATAGATCTCATTCTTGGGCTCAGCCAACATGTTCCCTTCATAATATTTTAATTCATAGGCTCCTTTTTCTAAGGCACGTCACATGATATAGGGACCATTCCACATGGGTTTGAACTTGCCTGCCCCCAGTGGTTCTTTGGCTTGATCATATAGGAGGACCAAGTCACCCTTAGCATACTGTTGAGGACAGACAGACTTATCATATTGGACCTTAACACATCTTTATTCACTTCGATAGTCGTGGAGGCGTCTCGATGCAGCTCATCTAGACTCTCTAGGTGTATAAGGAGTTGTTCGAGATCAGAAGTGTAAGGTAGGAGCGCAACTGCAAATATAAGAGAATGTATTTTGCATTCAATAGGTAAGATCGATTCCACACCATGTACTAACTGGAAAGGAGAAAAAATGATGGAAGTCTTAGCCGAGGTTCGGTATGCCCAAAGTGTTGGATAAAGCATGATATGCCAATCAAATTTTCTCTGACTGATAGTTTTTTGCAAAATGTTCTTGAGAGACTTTTTCATGGCCTCTACTTGTCCATTTTCCTGGGGGTAGTAAGGGGAAGAATGACCATGTATAAACCCCAGTTTTTATGCCAATTCTTTCATCATTTCATTATGAAAGTGACTGCCATGATCAGTGACAATCTCACTCGAGATTCTGAACCTGGCTATAATTTGATTGAATATGAAGAAGGAAATAGTATTACCATCAGATTTAACTGTAGGCATGGCCTCAGCCCACTTAGTAAAGTAATCTACGGCCACGATAATGTGTTGATGCCCCCCAACCAAAGCTAGGTTGCAATCCACAAAATCCACCCCCCACTTGGTGAAGGGACCGACGGTAACGACTAGATGGAGAGGGGTTGGATGCAAGTGCATTTTTCGAGTGAACACTTGGTAGGGGCTACACTTCTAAACCACTTCGACACAATCTTTAAAAACAGACGGCCAAAAATAATCGGCTCGCAAACTTTTATGGGTCTTCGCAAGCCCAGATAGATGACCACCACAAGCCCCATTGTGGTAGTCGTTTAGAACAAACTCAACTTCTTTGTGAGTCAAACAATGACACAAGATATTTTCTACTCCTTGGTGATACATAATGTCATCGATGATAAGGTAGTTCTTAGCTTGGTATCGTATACGTCGTCGGTCATCTCGTGGGAGATGTTGAGGGAACTTTAAATTTTGAAGATAAACAACAATATCTCCATACCAGGGTTATGATGATGAGACAAGGAAAATGTGTTCATCCACAAATGAATCAACATGAATAACATCCTCATCCAACCGAGGGAAGTCGGATATTAACTCTGCAAAAACTAGTGACTTTTTGGACTTCGCAGAAGAGAAATCGAGATCGAATTCTTGTACAATGACAATCCATTTATTGTACTTTCCCCCTATGATACACCTATTAAGGACGTATTGAAATGGATTGACATCAACAGTCATAGTAGTTTTTCCCCCGGATGGGGTGCCACGCGTTCAGAAGAGGACACGCGGGAGGCTGCCAGGACGCCAATTTATGGCATCAACTGGTGCCATCACTACGCAGACTAAATGAAATATGGCTCGCACCATCCACTTTATAGTGATGAGCCCTCTCGTGTGCGAGAGTGGTACCAGGCAGCAGAGCATTATCAATTCTGCGTTAATGGCGATGGCAAGTGACGTTATTTGTGTTTTTATGGCGATAAGAGGTAAGGACGGGATGCATTTCTATTCCGCCGAACTCATTCTGTTCGCGCAGTATCGTCGACCCCAAGCCAGGATTGAAATGGAAACAACAAACTTGCGACTACCATCCCACCCCACACCCAGCCATCCAGGGGTTGTCATTATGCCCAGGCTTCGAGGCAAGTCGCGCCGTGGGGCAGTCTGGTACAGGGCTGAATCCCGGCGGAGGCGTATCCAGCATTTCGAGAAAGCTCTCACACTGGCATCCATTCGGCGAAAGAAACGTTCATGGTCGCCCCCCATGGCAGTTGTGGAAGATATCAGCCCCGAGGAGGCAATGCATAATCACCCTCCTATGGTACACCCAGCAGAGCTCATAGCGCAGCATGAAACACCCATGAAGAAACACAGTGCAGCAGAGGAGGACCTCTACCCACCTTGTGTCGTTGTGGAGGAAATTACACACGGTGCCACCAGGGAACGAGAGGAGGACAAGTGTACACCACCACAAGCACAGGAAGGCTCCAGCGCAGGCACAGCAAAGCAATCAGGCACGAGGGCCTCGGGCGAGCGGGGACAGATGAATCAGGCTACCTTCGAGGAACTTTGGCACTTACCTCTCATCTTTGAGCTTCGTAGCATGCTCGACGACCTGGCCTTTCGGGTAGCGAGAATAGATCAACGAATTGACATGATTTTTGGGGCACTCTCGAAGACTGCGTCCAAGAAGCAATGTCCAACATGTGCACAAGAGTTCTTGATCCCGGCAGGATGGCATCGAGCAGCCTAGAAGTGAGCGAGCAAGGGTTCTGGTTAGAAATGTTTATGTTATTTTAGTCTAGTAATTATGTAGCAATCCCTTATGGTTAGACATGTTCACTCTTTTGAGACTCAATGGCACCGCCACCCTGGTTTCCCTCGAGCAGGGTGTGCAATAGTCTTTTTGTTAACTAAACTGCACATGGCACAAGGAACCCAGCTGTCCTGGTTTCCTACTCAGGCAGGACAGCTGGTCTTACCACATGTCACTGTATACTCTAGTTTTTTGATAATATAGCAGGTCCCACCGGTTTATTTACAAAAAAAAATCATAGTAGTTTTTCAAAGAAATATATAGTGTCATAATCGTTGGACTGCATGAACGACAGCCAAAGCTAGCTTTTCAACATGAGAATATTTGAGTTCAGGGCCAACTAAGTTTCGACTAAGCTAGTAAATGACGAGCTCATGGAGCTCATCATCCTCTTGAACCAACACCATACCAATCGTTTCCTCGGACACGGCAACATAAAGCAAGTAATCTCTACCGTAGTCTAGAGACTTGAGCAGAGGCGTCGATACCAAGGCTTTCTTCAAAGCATCGAAGGATTCTTGGGCTCGCTCATACCAGATAAAAGGAGTGTCCTCATTTAGGAGATGCGTGAAACCCTTAGTAATATTGGCATAGTTCACTATAAACCATCGCAAAAAGTTAGCTTTCCCCTGTAAACCTTGAAGTTGATGAATAGTGCATAGGGAAGGCAATTGAAGTATTGCCTCAACCTTTAACGGATCTACCATGATCCCAATCTCAGAGACTAAAAATTATTGAAGTCAACCTGACCTAATGCAAAATATGCTTTTATGAGGGTTCAAATGGATACAATAATGGCGACATTTTTCAAAAACTAGTCAAAAGTGTTTAGGGTGATCCACTCTCTTATGAGAGTGAGCAGCAAGATCGACGCATTGACTATGTGATTGAGATCGTGAAATGTGAAGGTCATAGCTCATTGGAAGGTTTCTCCGACACTCTTAAGGTCGAAAGGCATCTTTCAGTATGAAAAAGTACCCCAATGGAAAATAAATGGCGTCTTATGTTGGTCCTCGGGTTTAATCTGAATTTGTTTATACCCTAAAAATTCGTCCATAAAATAAAAAAATTTGCTTCCTTCACATTCATCGAGAATCTGATCGATGAAGGGTGTCGGGAAGTTGTCTTTGGGACATGCTTTGTTCAGGTCACGAAAATCCATGCATACGCGTGTTACACCTTTCTTGCTAGAGAGTAAACCTGATACTGCCCACGTTTTTCTCGTTGATACAGAATCTACCATGTTGGGGGGCATTCCTCCTTCTCCCGTGGAACATCCTCCAAGTAATGCAGTCATCCTTTTTGATTGGGATGCGCTAACTAGACCTCGTCTTCCCTCTCACATTCCTTTCAATATTACCATACAAGTTTGTGGTCGGGAAGTTCCTGAGACGCTAATAGATCAATGTGCATCCGTTAGTATTTTGTCCTCTATTGCTTGGAAAGATTTGGGTTATCCTCAGCTTTCGCTGGTTACCTAGAATCTGTTAGCTTTTAACAGAAGAACCAATTACACTTTAGGATTCCTTCCTTCGTTTCTGTAACTTTGGGACGGAAAATTGTCGTTATTGATGTCAGGGTAGTCCAAGACCCCTTGGATTTCGATTTACTCCTTAGGCGAGATTATGTCTATGCCATGAAAGCTATTGTGTCCACTCTTTTTTGTGTGATATCTTTCCCTCACGATGGAATAATTGTGACTATTGATCAACTTTCATTTGTCGGTCCTGATTGGATTACCTCCCTAAATGGTTCTTATATGCAGACAATATTGCCCCCACCACAAGTCAATTATGTGGCATTGTCTCCCATGCCTTTAGCTGCCGATGAAGATGACCCTCTCGATGTACTCTTAGTATCTTATGACTTATATCTGGTAGTCGACATGGTGATCTATTCGATAGGGATTTTAGAGCCTAATATCCTTACCCTCGTTGCGGCCCTCGATATGTATTCCTTCCAGAGTGTGTTTCTTCCATCAAGTGAAGATCTCTTGGAAGCCATGACCGAGTTTTATCCCTTGACATGGTTTCCTTCCAAATAATTGTTCTCTTGGAATCCATGATCAAGAAGAGAGCTTTGAGCATGTTTTTATGATTTCAAGCTTGTTAAAAAATGAAACCAGCTTCGAGGATATTTTTTCATCTATGTGGCAACCCCGTTAAAAAATGAGATAGATCTTGTGAGGATAGTTTTCACGTCTTTGTAACAACCTCATTAAAAAATGAAACAGATCTTACGAGCATAATTCCTGTTTCTGTGTCAAGATCGTTAAAAAATGAAACAGAGGTCTGGGGATTGAACCTGGATTCTCGAGCATAGTTCTTGTTCCTGTGTCAAGCTCGTTAAAAAATGAAATAGTTTTTCCCCTCTCTGTTTGAGTCAACTCCTTCATCTAGTATTTAAAGCTTCATTTCATTCACCTTTGCAGTTGGATGAAATGAAGCTTGGGGGGCATTTTCTTATAGCCTTTTGACTTCATGCTAAAGTTGAGCCACTAGCTTCTTAAGCTGGGGGCTAAGTACCAACCATGCGAATCCATGAACCATGCATTGGGAAGTTGCAAGCATAGTTTTCTCTGGTTCAAGCTTGTGTAAAAATGAAACCACCTCCCACAAGCATAGTTTCCTCTGGTTCCCGCTTGTGTAAAAATGAAACTAGGTCCAAGCATAGTTTTGTTTAGTTTTAAGCTTGTGTAAAAATAAAATCTATCCCAAGCATAGTTTTGTTTTGTTTTAAGCTTGCATAAAAATGAAAACAATCCCGAGCTTAGTATTTTTTCTTTCTCATGCTCGTAAATACATGAGAATGTAGCCGAGTAAACTTTTATTACTTTTTCAGAATCGTAAAGGCTATACGAAAAAGGAACCCCCTGGAGTTCCCTTTAAGCTCTTTTCAAGCTCCCTAAACATGAAAAGATGGTCGAGCAACCTTGTTCTTTTCACGCTCGTAAAAGTATTTGAAGAAAACATATGATGAGCGGTAGGTTATCTCTTTTTCAGTATCGTCATATTAACATATGAAAAAGGACTTAATGGATTTCTCTTTAAGTGTTTTTCAGACTCTCTAAAAATGAAAAACCCCCTGATTTTTCTCTCTTTGGACTCGTTAAACAAACATCGAAAGACCCATATGGGATCGAACCACTCCTTCTCAGGGTTCATTAAACATACTCTGAGGGAATCGTCTGAAGGATGAGCTTACATCTACAATCATATGTTATCTTCCTCAAGCTTGTGTAAAAATAAAGAGGCACTTTCCAGAAATGGTGGGGGGGGAATTGGGAAAGAAATGTGTCTAAACCTGTATTCTATGGAAGAGTCTCTTTTGAACATGAAACCCTTTCACTCGCTTTGTGTCTAGGTTGGAAAATCCTCTTGTCTCTTGATCGTACTCCTTTATAAGATTACAAATTAGTCTTTGGTCCATGTTTTTGAGTCAGTGTTTCCAAGATAGTTGTCGTGTCATCAATATGTTCAAAAAGAAGTTCAACCCAGAAATCCTTCTATTGCATCGACCATTTCTATAGTCCTTAAGCCTTATATTGCGTCGGCCATCCCTGAGTCATTCCTAAATCAATTGTTACTCTGATCTACTTCAAATATTTTTATCAGTTTTGTGTCATTGATGGGGGATACATTAAGGCCCTCCTATGACGAGTCTTTTCCTGTCGACTTCAATTCATTATCTAGGAATTGGACTTAGAAAATAATTGGTACCTTGGAACTTGCATGCCTCAATGGCAGGTTTCCTCGCTTTCAATAGCGAGTTTTTCATTATTGACCCCTGATCAGGAGATTCTGTCGAGTGTTCGACTTCATCTCATAAATTCGCACCCGTTGGATTGTACTAGTGTACATTGGGAGTCATTGACATTAATGGTGATTTCCCTCTCACTTGTTAATGGTATACACTAATGACTGGTAATTAAGTGGTTTCTACCATCTTCGACTTCAGCACATGTATTCGCATGGTTAGATTCATGCTATAGAGTGGTGGAGATGAAGACCCCGAATCTTTTTTGAAAGATTCAGGCTGCGTTGGAGTATATTCATATTGTATTGTTGCATAGATCCATAATGTATGTCTCGTGGCTATGTTCAAATTTGAGTCTTTAATGCATAGATCCACAATGTATTTTTGGTGGCTATGTTCAGATTTGAGTCATAATGGCATGGATCCACGGTGTATGTTTGGTGGCCATGACCTGTCTTACTTGACATGGATATTTTCATGTCGACATTTATGATTTGAGTCATTTGTATTCTGATTATGGGAATGCTTACCTCAGTGATGATATATTATTGTACTTTATTTCCTTGTTTGTTGGCAGGTTTCCGACCAATGTGTTCCTTGTTCCCTACACACACTCGACAAAGTATTTCAGCTATCACTCTATTCTAACTTCATACTTTGGGGGGCTCAATGTTACACATTATTTTTTTCACCCCTATGACTCTTAATGATGTAAACCTATCCTTTGTCTTTAGAAGGATCAATGGCCTTAATCCTTGAAGAAGAATGAAGATACATTTTCCCTGAGAGATGAAATTATACTTTTCCTTTGTCAAAAGCCTTATAAAAAGGGATTGTCACACCTTGATTTGTGTTAAGTTTGTGAATATATAGGATCATTACAGGTTGCACCACAGTGGCCTGCAACTTTGTCGCAGTTTTCTCAATGTTAAGGGTGCGACGATTTTCGTACGAAGAAAAAAGAGGAATTTCTCGAAAGTTCTAGAATAGAAGCTTCGAGGGTGAGGTGGCCTCCGATCGGTTTGGATCTGAGTCACATCGTTGATCTCATGGGATCATCCTAACCTTCTCATCCTATCCTTTTCATCTTATAAAAGGAGAGGAGTTCTCATGGGGAAATTTGGATTGAGTTGGCTAGTGCTTAGTTGGAAAGTTCTTGAATTTTGTAGCTTGGAGTTTTTGGAGATTGTATGTTGGCTTTGAGATTTTCTTTGTCAAGATAGATTGTTGATCTCATAATCCATGGAGAAGAAGTGTGTGGAAAGAAAGGAATTGTTGGAAGGGATCTTACAACATCAAGGCATTGGTTGTATTTTCCTTTTCATATCTTTAATAGAGTGATATATTTCTTTCCCATAAAATTGGTCTTATTTTATTGTATGACTCCTTGATCACATACATAGGTTTTGTTGAGTATACGTTGTTGCTTTCACTTCATTGGCTTGTGTATTTTTATAGTTTCAGCATCCCATAAGCCTTGTGATGGAGCAAGCATGACACTAGCGAGGACAAACAACGTTTAAAAGGTATGTTATTTATCCTTGTTAGTTAGTATGCTTGATAATTAAAACTTAGGGGAAGTTTTATATTTTGTCTTGTTATTTATCCTTGTTAGTTAGTATGCTTGATAATTCTCTGACTTAGGCTCTGTCTCGACTTTGAAAAAACATGTCTCACCTCTGACCTCTACCAGGTCGACTTATCAATTCGACAAACCAAATCCACAAATATTCATACTATTGACATCAGATGAATTTCCATCAATGACAATACTACAAACAACCAATATTAGCCTTAATTATTCCAACAATATCCCCCTTTGGTATTGATGGAAATACTACACTACCACTTGACTGCATTGGACTACTAGATCGACTCCATCTTTTTAAATTTACATTATCTCTCCCTTTGACATCAATGGAAAAGATTTTATCAGCTGGGGAAACCCATGAGCATTGTTCCTCAATACATCGCTTACCAGTTCGATTCGACTCCCCTTGTCAACTTGACCCATTTTCAATGAGCACACTCCCCCTGACAACATGATTTGATTTATTGTGGGGCTGATCTTATAACTAGCTTCTGACGTAAATACTCAAACTGAGCTTTAGCTAGTGGTTTAGTGAATATATCAGCAATCTATTATGTGGATGGGATATAATGCAAATGAACAAATTTGTTTGATACCTGCTCTCTTAAGAAATGATATTTTATAGGTATGTCCTTGGTCTTGGAATGAAGAACAAGATTCTTTTATACACTTATTGCACTAGTATTATCACAATGAATTGGAATTGGTCCATCATACTTTACCTTCAAATCGACAAGAGTTTGAATCATCCATATAACTTGAGTACAGCAGGTTGCAGCCGTAATATATTCGAATTTTGTAGTAGATAATGAGATAGAACCTTGCTTCTTACTTAACCAGACAACTAAAGAATCTCCCAAAAAGAATGCACCTCCAATTGTGCTCTTTCATTCATCCAAGCAATTATCCCAGTCAGCATCTGAATATGCTTTTAATTGATAATTCTGGTTTCTTGGATACCATAGACCATAGTTCATAGTCCCTTTCATATATTTAAATATTCGTTTAACAACAACTAAATGACTCTTTTTAGGTGCAGATGGATATCTTCCTACCATTCTGGCAACTTGCATTATGTCTGGTCGAGAAGCTGTGATGTACAAAAAAAATTCCTATCATCGATCGATATGATTTATGATCGACTTCTGGTGATATATCATCCTTTATTAGCTTACATCCGACAACCATTGGTGTACTAACAGATGAAGAATCTTCCATCTGAAACTTTTTCAACATTTCACTCAAATATTTTTCTTGTAAAATAAATATGCCATCAAACTTTTGAATGAATTGCATTCCAAGAAAGAATGGTAATTCTCCTATCATCGACATTTTGAATTTTGATTGCATTTCTATAGAAAACCATTGGACTGATGAATCATTGTTACTTCCAAATATGATATCATTGACATAAACTAATACAATTAGCAAATTATCACCATCTGATTTGATATACAAGTTACTGTCGACTACACCTTTTCTGAACCCTTTGTTTTGAAGATATTTATCCAGGCTATAGTACCAAGCTCTTGGAGCTTGTTTCAACCCATAAAATGCTTTCTTTAATTTGCAAACATAGTCAGAATTATCTGATAGTTGAAATCCTTCTGGTTGTTCCATATAAACTTCTTCAAGTTCTCCATTAAGGAATGTTAACTTAACATCCATCTGATAGACCTTGAAATTCTTATGACAGGCATATGCAAGAAACATTCTGATAGCTTCCAACCATGCCACAGGCGTGAAACTTTCATCAAAATTCAATCCTTCAAATTGTGCATATCCTTTACAGACTAATCTTGCCTTATTTCTCACAATATGTCCTTTCTCATTCATATTGTTCTTGAAAACCCATTTGGATCCAATAATATTCTTGTCTGTAGGTCTAGGAACAAGTTCTGAGGTGTCATTCTTCTCAATCTGATCAAGTTCTTCATTCATAGCCTTCACCCAATCCTCATATTCACTAGCTTCATTAAAGTTCTTTGGTTCAGTCAAAGATAAAAAAGCAATCCGAGATTTCTCTAATGATTTGATTAGTTTTATTCTTGTATGTATTCCTTTATCCTTATCACCAATAATTTGAATTTCAAGGTGATTTTTCTGAACAATTCTGGAAGGGTTTTTGGTTCTGATTGTTGTTTTGAATCTGTTTGCTTGCTTGAATTATCTTCATCTGATTCTGATTCTTCGTTTTCTTTTGACTCTTTGAGTTGTTGTTCTTCAATTTCATTTGTGTACTCATCATATAACTCAACACTTCTTATTTGTTGATCTTTTATAGGAAATTCTTCATCAACTCGAACATCAATGCAATCAACCAGTTTATGCATTCTTTTATTAAAGAATCTGTATCCTTTGTTATTTGTTGCATACCTTAAGAATATACCTTCATCAGATCTATCATCAAATTTTCCCAAATGTTCATCATTATTCTTTATATAGCATTTACTTCCAAATACCTTGAAATGCTTGATTGAAGCTGGTCGTCCAAACCAAAGTTCATAGGGGGTTTTATTACTGTTTGGCCTTAAATGAGCTTTGTTAAGGATATGAACTGTTCTATGAATAGCCTCCACCCAAAAGGTCTGAGCAATGTATCTTTCTTTCATCATCGACCTTGCCATTTTTTGTATAGATGTGTTATGTCTCTCGATGACTCCATTTTGTTATGGGGTACGTGGAATAGTGTATTCTCTTTTAATTCCATGTTGATCACATAATTCTTTGAAATCTCCTGAACTAAATTCTCCTCCTCTTTCAAATCATATTGCCTTTATTTGCCTTCCTGTTTGATTCTCAGCTAATGCCTTGAATTTTTCAAATGCCTTAGATTTTTCTCTCAGAAAAGTAACCTAAGTGAGTTTGGAATAGTCATCAATAACCAACATAAAATATTGCTATCTTCCAGATCCTTCTTTTCTAGATGGCCCACACAAGTCCATATGAACTAACTGAAGGGGTTTGTCTGTTGACATGAAACTCTTTGTTTTAAACTGTGTGTGAGTTAGTTTTCCCATTTGACAAGGTTTGCAGACATAATTATATGGCTTGGATATTTTCAGGAGGTCATTTACAGCATTACTCTTATTAAGATTAATAATATGATCAAAATTTAGACAACCTAGTCTTTTGTGCCATAACCAAATTTCATCATATTTTCTCAGATAACATTCTTCCTTATCTTCTTCCAGTACATAGACATTGTTATATGTTCTTACCCCTTTTGCAATTATCTTTCCTATGCTCACTGATTTTATCTTACAATCCTTGGAAATGAATATGACTTTACGTCCTTTGTCACATATTTGACTAACACTCAGAAGATTGTGGTTCAATCCATCAACAAACAATGCATCTTGTGCTTTTCATTTACCATTACTCGGACTTACCAATCCTTTTCCTTTGATTTTTCCTGGAGCATCATTTCCAAAAGTTACATTCCCTGATTTATTCTCACTTAGTGATAGAAATTTACTTTTGTTACCATTCATATGTTTGGAGCATCCACTATCAATATACCATGGATCCTTTTGTTTCTGAATAGATAGCACTATACCACACTTGGGATCTTCTTTATTTTTCCATACCTAGAAATCTTCTGCAGTCTGATTCATTCATGGTTCGGGTTTGTAGTACTTTAAATGATAGTCGACTGCTTTATGTCCAAAATTATGGAAAATATAACACTCTGGCTCATTCTTCAGTAGATCAAATGGATTGATAGATTCATCATGAATTCTCCTTTTAGTTGTCTATCAGTTTATATTATGTCGGTGTCCATTTGTTGTCTGTCATGTTCTTTGTTGGAATGGTCGATTGTACTTGTGTGCTCATGGTTGCACGTTTCTAATATTAAATATGCAATTTATAGCTTTATGACCAAAAATAGAACAGCAGAAACAATACACATGGAAAAAATTTTGGTACCTGAGTAACGACTGTCTCCGATGAAATTGTCTTTGAGCAGAGGTCAATTGATATCTTTGATATCTTTGATCTTCATTCTTAATTCTGGTGATTGGTTCGTCTTCACCTTTTCTTGGTTTCTGAGTATGATCGACTTCTTATTCAAATTTTCCATTATCTTGACTTATTGATTCGGCATTATTGTTACTTGTGTGTTTTTTGACAAACTTCATCAACTCTATGTGCATTGGATGCTTATTGCTTTCAAGTTTGCTTATCGCGGTTGATTCTTTATTTACCGGTCGACTACTACTTGAACTTCCTTCATAACCCAGACCAGTCTTTATAAAGGGGGATCTTTGATTGTTCAATATGTTGTTAGTTCTTCTGTAGCTTTAATACTTGACATATTTTGATAATACAAAGTTTGCAATCTCTCTATATCTTTTTTTATTGCCACTACTTGTTTTTCTAATTCTTCACATTGTTTTTCTTTTTCAGTCAGCTGATGTTTGAGGATGTCCTCTATTTTCTTTGTTTCTTCTAATTCAACTCTTAATGAGATAAGAGATTCACTCGGTTCACTGCATTTTTTCACATAATTAATCAGTAGTTGCTTTTGTTTTCTTTTCTTCAGTCTCAGTCTATCAATTTCTTCCAATGCACTGATAAATTCTCCCTCCAGATCTACTTCAGCTTCTTCATCAATCAGCTCACTTCCTGTATCTTCATTGTATGGATTTTATATGGCCATGAGAATAAAATAATTTGTCTCATCTCCATTAGTTGACTCACAATCTACCTCATCTGAAGAGCTATCATCATTATTTACACACAGACTTTTCTTTTTATAATTATTCTTTTTATTGAAATTTTTGTGTTTGTGTTCCTTTTCATCATCAGGTACTTGTTCCTTTCCTTTGTGAGGGAACTTGGATGCGAAGTGACCTATTTTACCACAGTTGAAACATTTAAAAGGCAACTTTCATTCATATTTGTCTGAGCCATTTTTTAGTCTTCTAACAAATTTTGCCTCAATCTCATCCATATTAGAATATGTACCTCTATCTACTTTGAAGGATGCTTCCCTTGTAGTTGGTTTATCCTTATCAATTCTCATTTCATAAGAAATTAAGGTCCCAAGTGTTAATATTATGGTACTTGCGGGAGGTATTTACCTCCACGTGTAAACCTAAGGAGAATAGAATACTCCGAAAAGCAAGAAGAAACCCTAATGAGTTGGCTAATAACCCTAGAATACATGTCAGCTCAAGAGGATAATTTGTATTAGGTTATTAGCCTCCAAGAGAAGAAGTCGGTCAGAAGAAATAATATTTATTGAACAGACAGATACCCAGAATGAGAAGTCGGCCTAGGAAGTTAGCCAGAATTACTATAAATACAGGAGGTCGGTCTTCATTCTGGCAGGGCATTCTCAGAACCACAGAGCAACACTTGTGTGCACTGCAGTGCCTAGTTTGTGCGCAGGTTTGGAGGAGAGTTGTTGGTGTAGCTATTGCAACTAGTTGTTACATTTTGTCTTGGACTATCTCTTGGCTAGGGTTTGGACTATCTGATCAACTCTTGTTGGTGCACTATCCTTGGGGAAAGTTGCACTACCCTTTGTTTGGATATCTAGCCTAGGGTTTGCTTCCAGAGTGATTCTCTGTCAAGGTTAAGATGCTCAGAGGGTGGCTTCGGCCTATGGTTGGGTGACAATAGTGATATTGTCAATGGTAAAATGAGCACATCCATTATATTCTAACAGGTTATGGGCCCACACCTCCTTCATTTAGTCTAACCACTGGATGGAAACATAGCCATAAGGATATTAAGCTCGTTGAAGAACTGTCTCTAGGGTTTCTAGCAGGAGCAGTCTCCATAGCACTGTCGCTAGGGTTACTAGCAGGTGTAGTTGCAAAAACCCTAATACTCTCGTTGAGACACCTTAAGTGAAGGGATTGACCTAATTTTTGGATAGATCAGTGCACCCTATCCTAGCACATCTCCTGGTACTCTCAGCAAACCAAGACATCAAGTTTGAATTTTTGGTCAGATCTAGGGTTGACCAAGTCAAATCATCCATGACTTACACTATGAAGTCAGAAAACAAGTTAGATGGAGCTTCTAACTTCAGAGCATGGAAGACAAGGATTTACCTCATCCTTGCCAAGAATAAAGTGTTGGATATTGTGAAAGGAAAGATCGTGGAACCATAGTTTGAAGAAGGAAAGGAAAAGGAACCGCAAAACGTTGCAGTTATGGAGAAGTTCAAAGACAATGATATAAATGCCATGAGTATCATAGTTGACTCTATAAAAGACCACTTGATACCCTACATCTCCCATCTTGACTCATCGAAGAAGATGCACGATGCCCTAACAAACCTCTTCTCAGTCGAAAACATTGGACAAATAATGAGTCTAAAGAATGAGCTCTGTGACATGAAGATGAATGATGATGATAGCATAACATCATACTTTGTGAAGATCTCCTAATTAAGATATCAACTACAAGCTATTAAGGAGATCATTTTAGAGAAGGAATTGGTAAACATAGTACTCAATGGTCTTCCCAAGATGTGGGTGTTATAACTGTAAATTGCACTACACATGCTTACCTGGCATCAGGCCAACTCATATCCCTTCCTTGCCAAAACTATGTTGAACAAACTCTTGAAAATCCTCTTGGGTCAAGACCCATGCGCCCTAACCCACTACTGCACACGGGTGAACGCTGGCAGGCCTACTACAGCCTGCATTTACCTAACAAAACACAAAAATAGGAAAGTTGTCGACGGGACAAAAAGCTATGGGTCAGTTAACTGAAACTCCCGGCCATGCATGGCCGAGAGTTCGTCCAAAACCCTAGCTCCTTCTAGCCTATAAAAGAAGGGGTAGGGGTACCATTGGAGGGAGGAAAAATTATAGCGAAGAAACTCTGCCCATTTTCCGAATCCATTGTCCCAACCCTTTAGCCTTTCCTCAAACCTAAGGAGAATTAACGCAAAGCAGTTGGAGGACAAAAGAAGAGGAGGAGCCCAGGATCAGGATCAAGGAGCAATGGCCGGTATCGACTTTGATTGTAAGTTGATTCATTTTGAAAATAATAAAAGAATACTTTTCTCGTCCCAATGCATGAGTTATCTATGATTTGTTTAATTTATGCTTAATTTCTAACCCTCAAGTAGAAAAGTAGCATGCATGCGTAGTGGTTTTCTTTGATTGCAGGATTATCTTTGGAAGGAGAAGAGAAAGCAAGAGGGAAAAGCGCAACAGAGGATCTACACCAAACATCAGTAAAAAGGTTAGCAGTTCCTTTCCATGCATGTATTGTGAAAGAGGGGTTTAAGTTTTGGGTGGTAGGTTAAAAAGTAATTTCTTTATGGTTAAAATCTGTGTGCAATTCTGACCCTAGTTTGCTAGTCCGTAGGGTATTTTTCCCAACAACAGAGTTGGTGAACATACTGGGGAAATACTCTTTAGGGTTTCCGGATTTAGTAGAGTTTGTGGGTAGTTTAAAAGATTAGATTTTATGTCTTTCTTTGTCTGTCTGTTTTCTGTTAGGTCTGAGCTAGTAGGGAGCCTAGTTCTTTATACCAGTTTTTCCTTGACTGTTGCTTGACGGTAATTATCGGGACACACCGAGGTACATGCGGCCTACAGAAGGCCTGCACGCGTGTACCCACGCCCTAACCTCTTATAGCCTGCATGTGAACACTAGCTGTAGAGGTTTCAGTAGCGTGTAGGAGCTCAGAAAACTTAAGAGGCAGTCCTCCTCTTCCCTGTCAGAATTATACATTCTCAGGGGGTTTTCTGGATCCTGTCTAAGTCTTGCTGGTTTACAGTCCTGTCTGAGTTTGTCTTTTTGTGTTTTGTTATTCCTTGCAATTATTTTTTCTTTTCTGTTAGAAGAAGCATCCAAGCCTTCAAGAGACCCTGGTTATCAATATCAGAGGCCTCTTCCTGGTCTGGGCTACCTGTGTTTATTTTTGTCTTAGAGGTTATACATACACGCGGCCTGTACAAGGTCAGACCGCGTGTAGACGTGTTCTGTTTCAGCTCAGCACGCGTGTTGTTTTAGTGACAGTAGCATGCTTGATAGGCTTCTTTTCAATCAGGGTGGGGCAGTCATCCCCTCCTTTGGTGAGAAGTATTCCTCTCAGGTGTCTGAGTCTAGGGTTGAACAGTCAGTAGGTTAGGGATTCTTACCCTTAGCCTGTTTTTTCTTAGTTGATAGTTCATAGAAAAGATAAAAGGAAAAATTTTGTTTTATGGTTTTTAGACAAGCGTAAGAGTCTTTGCTTTCTTGATTGCCATTGTGTGTCTTTGCTCTGATTCTTTGCAATCTACGCTTTAAGCCAGAATTTTTCTTTCTTGGTTTTGGGATTGTCGGTATTTTCCCTTTGTTGCTTGATTAGCACATCAATAAAAAATAAAAAATAAAAAATAAAAAAACTTTTCATTTTCTTCTTTGTTTGAAGATTGTGTTTCTGCATCAATAGCTAGGAAGAAGTCTTTTGTTCATAAGTTTTTTGCAGTGCATTTAGAGCATAAGTAGCTCGTAGTTGAGCGAAATTCCTTTATGTTTGCTGCGTGAGATCTTAGAAAAATTGAAAAGAAAAAGAAGTCTTTCTTTGTGAAAAGTTGTTGATTTTTGCATTTAGTAAAAGTCTTTTGTTTCTAGCTTTTTTCATTCATTTTTGCTTTGAGTCTTTACATATCATCAGTTTCACCTTCATACCCCGTGATGTAAAAAATCCAATAAAAGAAACGCTAATTTAAAATCTATTAGACTGTTTGTTTGTAGGGTTCATACACTAGTTCAGGACTAGGGCCTTGGATTAGGTTGGAGAGGAAACTCTCCAAGGCCACTCAAAACCAAACATTAGAGTCTGTGATAGGGAGTGTAGAAGTCCAGTTTCGTGGAAGTTATTCGGGACCCCCCTCTAACACAGGGGATAAACACGAGGTCACGTGAGGAAAGGTAGCAGAGATAACCCCTCCAAAGCCGGACCAAGCGTAGTGGAGAACACATATCGAGGATTTGTTTTGGGATTTCGTCGTTTGCATTTGCCACGGGGCTTCGTGGGTCTCGAATCTGTTTGAGGTCCTCAGTTGTCTTCCGAACCTTTTGCTCTCGATACCCTTGACAGGTTTCGGGCTTGATACCCTGCTCATTGTGGTCTACCCGACTATCGACTGTACCCGCCTGGTGACTGTTCGCGTGCTGCAAACTAGTTGCCAATCTTCTTAGGGACATACACAGGTGACTGCGGGGGTATACCACGGTACCTAGGATAGACATCGGGCCACGCTTTGCAGAGTATACCTGGAGGGTTCTTCCGTGTTCAAGTTTCACTTGCATCGGTAAGTTTCTCTAGTGTTGGTTGTTGTAATTGTTCTTAGAACTAGTTTAGTGTTTGCTTGTCTTATCTCTTAGGGGCTTATTTTTTAGTGTGTGTTACTGTTTGAACGTGTAGAATACCTTAGCGTGTCTTGGATCTTCTCACACAATGGAGGATCCTGAGCTCCACCAGTCACGAAGGCTTCAGGGCCTGCTGCCAGTTATACTGGAGCCACCCCCGCCACCATTGAGGCGGAAGCTAGACCAACAAGGGTCTTTCGAAGCAACCGGGTTACAAACCATTGTGCCCAAAAAACTATTGGAGGAATCAACCACCAATCTTGGCTCGGTTGAAACCCCAACCACTGATACTTGGCCATCGGTCATTGTACCAATCCAATTTTACGAATGCCTGTCAGTGCCTCACACAGCTATGGAAACAAATGTTGTTACTTCCTCTGGGAATTATTCCATTCCCACCACCGTTGCTACCACAGGAAAAGCATCTCCTAACTTGCCATCGTCGGTCCGAGCCACCATGGTCTCGGCTGCAACTACGTCGCATAGTGGACTGATCCCATCTATCGTGGTGGCCACAACTCCCTTCACACCTAGTGCGACAGGCCCTCCGTTTTCATACGGTATGCCTAGTTCAGGTACAAGTCCTGCACTCACTCACTCCACTTTATAGACTTTGGGTCTGGGGGCAGGGAGCTCTAACGCTCCTCTGCAAGGTCAACTTGGGGGCATTCCTGTCCCTTTTAACGCTTTTCCTTACACTGGAGATCATATCTCTCCTTGGTCCCCTTCGCTTGGCGGTTTGCATCAACAGTCTGCTGGGCAGCCTGCACACACTAGTTCATTTGGGGCCAGGAGTCAAGGAACACCTGTGCAAACTATGTCGGTTGGTTCGTCACCGTTTGTTTGGAACGGGACGTTTGGTAACAACACTTTCGCATCCACCGCTTTCCCGTCTGGGAGCACTCCCATTTTTGGACAGTCTACTCTGGCGCAGGGTACTATTCCTACATCAGGGGCACATATAGCAGGACCTTGGAACTCAGGACAAGGATCCGTTCCCTCCTCTGGATTGTCATTCTAGGGTAATTCTTTCCACAATCAATGGAACCCTAGATAGACTTCTATGCCTCTCCCATCAGGACCGGCATGGGGTAATCCTTCCCAAAGTCCTTCAAACACGATGCATGCCCAACATCTGATGTCTTTTATGTGGAATCAGCCAATGATGTCTCCACAGATGCAAAATCCTTATGCTGGTTAAGGCCATGGTTTCTACCAGAATCTGGGCCAGCAGCCAAACTTTTCCTGGCAACCTAGTGCCAGTCACACCCCAGGACCCTTTTTCCCAGGCTATCAGCAACAACCCAAACTACCATTCCTAGTGACGTTACACTTGCCAGATTTGACAAGGTTGTTAAATGATCCTATTTGTCATGATCCACTTTGGCCTCCTATGCCAACGAAGTTGCCTTCGGACATTCCAAAGTTCGAGGCCAAGCCTAACGAAGATCCAAGTGATCACATGACTACTTTCCATCTTTGGTTTTCATCTAACTCATTGAAAGATGACTCTGTACAGCTGCGATTGTTTCAACGCACTCTTATCGGGAGTGCCGCGAAATGGTACATTTAGCTCGATCACTCAAGATACTCTTCCTTTGGCGAACTGGTGATGGCCTTCCTAACCATTTCCAGTTACCTGTGAGATACGACACTAGCACAGAGTTGCTCGCCAATTTCAAATAGACAACAGTGGACCATATCTCTGATCATATCTGAGAGTGGAGACACTAGAAGAGTCTAATTAAAGTACCAGTCCCTCCAGCATTCCTTCTTGAGTGGTTCCTTAAGTCTCTGGTCCCACAAGTATCCAAAGATGTCGCAACTTCTAGGGTTTTCTCCGAGGAAGATGCCATCATGAGGGCTCAACAGTTTTAAGCTTATCTATTCTCAGTCTGGTTTGTTATACTACATCCTGCCGAATGCGCCATGATCAATACTGAATAAAACTAGATAGAGAGTTGGACCACATGCCGACGGTATTGTTGGTTCAGCCCAAACCAAGCCCGCTGAGCAATTGACAAAACAATTGCAACAGTTATCTATACAACACTCAGCGGCCAATCAGACTACTACTTTGGCTGATCCTCCTACCCAAATGTCGGAAGTACTCTCCGTGTAATCGACTAACCCAAAGGCCACCCAGCAGCCTGAAGGGAAGAAAAAACAACGAAAGAAGGGTAAGGGGGAGAAAAAACCCACTGATAATGTTGGCGAGGACACCACGGCCAAGCGGAAGGCGAGGTATCCGTGCAACTTATGTGTGGAAGACCACCTGACCCATCTCTGTCCTCGACTTGCAGAGGCCCAAAAGTTTGTCACACAGCAACAGCAAGCCGTGTTGACTAATCCATTTTAGCATGGGAAAAAATTAACTCAAGCCTCTACAAGTACAGAAGGGGGTAGCCAAGAAACCTGCCCTCCTCCAAATAATTCCTCATCCGCGAATGTATATATGGTTAGGGGTGATGCTGTAATAACAATGCGAGCGCACAACTATAGTAAACCAAGCACTTCTGAGAAGGGCAAAGAAGCCGAACTCCCATCTCTTCCTCTACAAATTGAGAAGACGTTGGGAGAAACGATGACACACATTACAAAGGGTGCATTTAAGAAATCTTCTCACAACCCAAACGCAAGGGCTGCCTAGAATTACTCTGTGGTGGAAGATTTATCACAAACCCCTTGTGTGATGTCCACTTTGGAAGTCCTCCAAAGTTTCCCTGCTCAGAGGAAAGCCTTGCTCACTGCATTAGGCTCTACTGAGACTTGTAACCCGGGTACCATCATGCTAGATACAACTGACTTAAAACCTCATCTGCCTTACCACGTAACATTTCAGATAGTAGTGGCTCATCCCACAAAAAATTTTACATGCAATATCTTTCGCACGGTGGTCGATGAGGGTGCCTCGACATGCGTTATGTCATTAGCATGTTGGAAGGCCATTGGCCAACCTGCTTTGTCTCCATCACCTACTCTCCTCACTGTGTTCGACGGTTGTTCTTTCCGACCAAATACTATCATTCCTTCTTTCCTTGTGCAGTTAGGAGGGAAGACCATGTGTGTCGAAGTGGAGGTAGTCGATGCTCCCCTTGACTATAACCTCTTGTTAGGTCGGAGTTGGACTTATGCTATGCAAGCTTTGGTTGCTACAGTTTTCTGAGTCTTGTTGTTTCCACATGAAGGCTGGATAGTGACCATCGATCAATTGTCCTTCTCTAGACCTGACCCAACTTTGGGGGAATCCACGGTTCCCATGATTGATAATCCTCAACCCGGTGTCATTAACGTAGGAGTTGGTTTGTGCTCATCCTTGATGGGTACCTTCAATTACCCACCTCTTCATGACGATGTCAATTTTATATCGAATCACCACAAGGCTGATATTTTTCAAGTTTCCTCGTTCCGTACAACTTACTTTCAGGATCCGTGGATTCTTCCTTCCCCATCAGCCATGATGGATGAGACAGGGCACTTCGGCATGTCCATGCCCTTGTCGGCCACTAAAGTAGCGTACTCTTTAGTCCAGCAAGCTTCATCTAACCCTGATCTGATTCCCGCACAAGAGTTGGATCCACTTCTAGAGCCTATCTGGGCTCAGGGTTCTCTTGCCAACACTGATTCGTTAGACTTAGTCTTGCCTTCTGTCGAAGTAGTAATCGAAGCAATGACTAGTCCAGACAGACCTTGGGAAGATCTTCATCACAGATCATATTTCCTCCTAGAGTTAAGCTGAATCGAGGCAGGGGAATTCACTATCACCATGACGGGAGATCAGCCATGTCCTATTAATCTCTTAGCTACACAGGAAATTTATGCTGAGGGCAATATGGCGACAATTGCTGCAACTATACCTATCAACATCTCCCGAAACCCTGGCGTCGTGGAGAATGTCTTCGTCGGAGCGGAGTGCTCCCCCAAAGAGATTCAAATCTACACGGATCTTTTCAAAGAATTCTGTGACGTTTTTGCCTGGTCTTATGAGGAAATGCCAGGTATCGATCCGAAAATAATGGAACATGAAATCACAACGTATCCTAATGCTAAGCCTGTTCAACAAAAACTTCATCCAGTCAATCCTAAGAAAGCAGCAGCCATCAAGATTGAGGTTGAGAAATTGCTAAAGGCAGGGTTCATTTACCCTATCCATTTGACTCAATGGGTGTCAAACCCCGTGCCAGTTGATAAAAAACAAGGAACGATTCGTGTATGTACCGATTTCCGTGATTTGAACAAGGTGTGTCCAAAAGATAATTTTCCAACACCATTCATCGACCAGATCATTGATGAATGTGTCGGTTGTGAAGCCTTTTTGTTCATGGATGGTTTTTCGGGCTATAATCAAATCCAAATCAAACCTGAAGACTAACACAAAATGGCATTCATTTGTCCGTGGGGTACATTCGCTTATCGTAAGATGCCTTTTGGCCTTAAGAATGCTGGAGCCACTTTCCAACGGGCCATGTCTTTTACGTTTCACAACCTCAAACATATAGTCGAGGCCTATCTAGACGATTTAGCATCACGCTCTCGCAAGCGAAAGGATCATCCTACGCACCTCAGACTAATCTTCGAACATTTTCGCTACTTCAGGATTCGCTTGAATCCCAATAAGTGTATCTTTTGCGTCACGTCAGGACGTTTGTTAGGTTTCATCATCTCAACAACAGGGATCATGGTCGATCCTCTTAAGGTGGAGGCAATAATCTAGTTGCCCCCCCCATGCACAATCTTACAACTTCAAAGTCTTCAAGGCAAGGCTAACTTCTTACGATGCTTCATCGCCAACTATGCCGAAATCACCAAGGGATTTATGCATTTACTACAGAAAGATGTTTCATTTTTCTAGGACGAAGCCGCTCAACACTCTTTCGACGCATTAAAACATGCCCTCACCACTGCACCTCTGCTACGGCCACCTAATTATAACAAAGATTTCTTATTATATCTGGCTACCGCAGAGTCAACCATAGGCATGGTTTTAGTTTAGGAAGATGATTCGTTTTCAGAATACGTGATCTATTCCTGAGCCGAGGCCTCGTAGGACCGGAACTTAATTATTCCCATCTCGAAAAACTTGCGTTGGCAGCATTTCATGCTATTCAATGGTTCCGTCACTATGTTCTATTTCACAAGACCATCGTTGTTGTTGTCGTGAATCCATTCCAATACATGTTGACAGGACGAGTTATCGGTGGAAAAATTAGTAGATGGATGGTCATCCTCCAAGAATTTGACTTAGTCTTTGTTTCAGCAAAGTCTAAGAAGTCATTGGTCTTCGCGGAACTTATTTCGGAACTTCCGGTTGAGTCAGGTGACGTTGTGCCTGAGGAATCGCCTATCTGGGGGGATATGTTTTTGATTGAATCGTCAGACCCCTAGTACGGAGATATACTGATCTATCTCTAGACTTTGAAGTACCCCACCTCTGCTTCTCGTGACGAGCGTCGGTGGATACGCCATCAGGCTAAGAATTATCTCATACTCAATGATACGTTGTATCGGAGAGGTGTAGATTGCATTTTACGTCGATGTCTCACTCATGAGGAGGTCGTCATAGTGCTCAACGATTTTCATACAGGAGCTTGTGGTGGTCACTTATCTGGGTTGGCAACAGCCCAAAATATTTTACGAGCAGGTTACTTCTGGCCCACACTTATGAAAGATTGTATCGAGTCGGTCAAGAAGTGCCATCCGTGCCAAATCTTCTCTCGGAAGATGAGGGCACATCCAGCTCCCATGTTTCCTGTCATCACAGTTGGTCCCTTCACTAAGTGGGGGATTGATTACACTACATGCAACCTCCCGTCAGCAAGGGGGCACCACTATATCATGGTAGCTGTCGACTACTTCACTAAGTGGGTTGAAGCTATGCCAACGTTTAAAGATGATGGAGAGACTGCAGCTCTCTTCTTATTCAACTAGATTATAGCACGATTCGACGTCCCGAGAGATATTGTCACTGACCATGGTAGTCACTTTCAGAACCAAATGATGTCCGAATTAACATCAAAGCTTGGTTTACGGCAAGAACATTCTTCACCTTACTATCCCCAAGCCAATGGGCAGGTGGAAGCTGTAAACAAAACTCTTAAGACTATTCTACATCGAACTATCAACTCAGCCAAGTCAAATTGGCATTTGATGTTATACTCGGCATTATGGGCTTACTGAACCTCAGTTAAGACTGCAACCGGTTTCTCACCTTTTCAACTCGTTTACGGGTTGGAGGCAGTCTTGCCCATCGAATGTCAAATTCCATCTCTGAAATTGGCAGTACAGTTATTTCCAGGAACTTCTCCACTTGAAGAACGGTTAATACACCTCGAGCAGCTTGATGAGCAGTGTCGTGATGCGGCCCTGGCCAATGAGGCTCATAAACATAAGGTCAAGTGTCAATATGATAGGTCTGTTCATCCTCAGATTTTTTCTGAGGGTGACCTTGTCCTGGTCTATGACCAACATAAGGACCCCCTGGGGGCAGGAAAATTTAAACCCATGTGGTTCGGACCCTTCATTATTAAAGAGGTATTAAAAAAAGGGTGCTTATCGTCTGGTTGATTTTGAAGGGAATGCTTTGGCGGAGCCTAGAAATGGGCTCTACCTCAAGAAGTATTACTCATAGAACGGTCACTGTGGGTAACTTTTTGTAACATATGTATAGTCTTTGTACTATTACTTTTTTACATTTCTTTTAAAAGGTGTTATGGACGTGTCATTAATGTTATCTTTCGTCAATATGGCAGATGTCAAGTGAGTTTGAGGTGTTTGTTGGGTATGCGGACGGTGTTAGTTGACACACGCGGAGGCTTGCCTCCGCAGCATGGGTAATCTTTACACCACAGGGTCAGTTGTTATCTTCTGGAGGAATATGCCTGGGTGACACCACAAATAATGTTGCCGAGTATAGTGCAGTTATTGAGTTGCTTCGTGACGCATTGTCATTGGGTATCTCTCGTCTCCAGGTCTATCTAGATGCTCAACTGGTTGTGTCGCAGCTAAACAGAATATATCGGGTTCACTATCCAACGTTACACCAATGATTCCTTAGGGTACGTCTCTTAGAACACAACTTTGATTATATTACATATTTTCATGTTCCTAGGAGTTTAAACCAAATCACAGATACTCTAGCTAATCACATTTTAGATTGGCATCTTGCCCACATATAGAAAGATCATGGACATAAACATGTAAATACATTTTTTCACACATAATCCATAAGACACAAAAAGAGATAAAAACCATATATAAACATCATAAAATCCTCAGAGTACATAGATGGACGCAAGCGCCTCAAAAGTGGGAACAGTAACGAGTCACCGGGCTTATGCCCTCAAAAAATATATACAACAAGGTGCTCGTGGCACATAAAAAGTCTAAAAGTCTGTTCAGGGCCTATGGGCCCTGTTATAATCATCTACTGCACGGGCTAAACGTCTAAACAATCGGACCCATGTCCGAGGTGCCCCCACAACATGAGTCTGCATGGACGACGGTAGGTCCTCTATCTCTGCCATCGGGACTGTGTGAGTGAGCGCAGTGAAGTTCCGCTCAATTTGCCTCAGGACCCTCTCAGCCTCTCTTGCTGGGAGGTTCCCTACTACTGCTTCTCCTCCAGCGGCGGTAGCTGCGGCTTCTGGCCATGGGAAACACCTGTTCCATGCATAATCGGCAGGTCGCACGGGTCCCACATATGCATGCAATAAACGTTCACCCATCAAATACTCTGGCATACAAAAAATGATATATATCAAAAAAGACATAAAAATTACATATGCAAAATATATATATATATATATATATATATTGACGGTCCATAAAAAAAAAATTCAAAAAATCAACTTGAGCATATAGGTTAGGCTATCACCCCAACTTTTGCATCTCGTTGCCTTTTTCTCATGCTATAGGATCGATCCCATCCGGTGGTGACACGGAACTGTCATATCTGTTATAGAAGTGTCGCGACTTGGTGGTAGATCTTACCAACACATGGATGCCCTAGGTAGGTCTTGGTTGCATTATGGTGTCCATGCCATTTCAAACAACATTGTAGGCTCGGGAGTCCGTATAGTCTTTCCTGAATACGAGTTTGAGCCTCATTTGCATGGGTCTTTTTCACTCTTTGTCTTACCCTCCGAACTCCCAAAACATAACGGGTCTCCTTTTAAGCCCTTTTCAGACCCTCTAAAATGAAAAGATTGCAGAGCGATCTTGTGACCTTTCACGCTTGTTAAACTAAAATTTGAAGTCACATCTGTCCGACAGTAGTTTACCCCTTTTTCGGTCCGGATGGTCAACTGTATGAACAAAGGAATACTCTATTGAATTCCCATTCTTTAGAAGAGTATCCTCAGGTATAATTTTATTCCTTTTTCGGGCCTGAGGGACTAAATTTACGAAAAAGAAACCCCCACGAAGTCCATAGTTAAGCTCTTTTCAAACTCCCTAAAATTGAAAAGATTGTCGAGTGACCTTATTCTTTCACACTCGTTAAAATGGTCTAGAAGAACATTCCTGATGGAGTTCATAGTTAAGCTTTTTTCAGACTCCTTAAAATTGAAAAAACAATCGAGTGATCTTGTCCTTGTCACACTCGCTAAAATGGTTTTGAATTGACGTCTAATCGGTGCTAGTTTATCCCTTTTTCAAACCGACTAGACTATTATCGAAAACGGTACCACAGTGGAGTCTCCTTTTATGCTTTTTCAGACTTTCTAAACATGAAAAACCACTGAGCTTACCTTCTCTGGGCTCGTTAAACTTACATCGAAGGACGTTACCATTGTGTGTTCTATCAACCGCACTTGCATACCTTACCCATCAACCTTGTAACAGTTTGCTTCTGTGTCTTAACACCTTTGGCCCCTGGAGGATTTTTCCCGAGTATCATTTCACCAGAACATCAGTCTTGTCCTTGTGCCTCGAGCTTGTATGTTTGCAGTATTCGTTCCTCCATTGTAATGTAATATTCCTTTATTCTTTTTCAAAAACTATCAAAAAGAACAAAAAAATCAAATATACCCCAAAAAGAGGATGGGAAAAGTATTTTCTTTATTGGCAGCATAATGAGTCGCCCTTGTATAAAGCACATCTGTCTGTTTGATTATCAGACTATGGGATGTAGTACAACCTTAGGAAGCTTTTTCTCGCTATATAGAGTTGTGTCCTCCACCGTTTGGTTACTCTTCCAAACATATGGAGAGTTTGTGTTGCCTCCTGCTTCATAGACTTATGATTAACAGATATGTTGCCTGAGTCTTATCACTTGTCATGCTATTATCCAAGGGAAGTTTGTCACTAAGCCTGAGTCGGCCCCTCTGCAATATGTCTCTTGTCTGCATACCCAGCCATCCTGAATGCCCAATCAAGTCTTTATTCGAAATCACTGAAGCCTTCAGTCCGATCATCAATATTATCAAGTCCATAATCGATGAGCCATCGAAGACCTCTGGGTAGTGCAGTCATACACTCCTATTACACTCCTACCTGAGTTTTAGAAAATTTTGAAGTTGTTGCTCGAGCTCTGAAGTACAACCATCAGGCCGAATCAGCTTCTGGGAGATGGATACTCTATATGTATATCTTTTGGATTTGGAGATGTAGCTCCATTGTGTATTATTCACGGCTAATTTTTATAGTTATTTGACATGGATCTATAGTGTATTTGATTGGTAGCCATGGTTCTATTTTATCCCAAGCATGGGTATGCCTGCCTCGGTGAGACATTTGTTATTTTGCAAATGGCATCTCCTGATTCCTGATTCTTGGGCTCACTCATTCAGCATATCAGTACAGATTGGTAAAAGATTGGTAATGTATTTCGGCCATCAGATGCTCTTCTGACCTCACACATTAGGGGGCATCTGTTATAACCCAAAATTGCACTACACATGCTTACCTGGCATCAGGCCAACTCATATCCCTTCCTTGCCAAAACTATGCTGAACAAACTCTTGAAAATCCTCTTGGGTCAAGGCCCACGTGCCCTAACCCACTACTGCACGCGAGTGAACGCTGGCAGGCCTACTACAACCCACATTTACCTAACAAAACACAAAAATAGGAAAATTTCCGACTGGACAAAAAGATATGGGTCAGTTGACTGAAACTCCCAGCCATGCATGGCCGAGAGTTCATCCAAAACCCTAGCTCCTTCTAGCCTATAAAAGAAGGGGTAGGGGTACCATTGGAGGGAGGAAAAATTATAGGGAAGAAACTCTACCCATTTTCCGAATCCATTGTCCCAACCCTTTAGCCTTTCCTCAAGCCTAAGGAGAATTAACGCAAAGAAATTGGAGGACAAAAGAAGAGGAGGAGCCCAGGATTAGGATCAAGGAGCAGTGGTCGGTCTTGACTTTGATTGTAAGTTGATTCATTTTGAAAATAATAAAATAATACTTTTCTCATCCCAATGCATGAGTTATCTATGATTTGTTTAATTTATGATTAATTTCTAACCCTCAAGTAGAAAAGTAGCATGCATGCGTAGTGGTTTGCTTTAATTGCGGGATTATCTTTGGAAGGAGCAGAGAAAGCAAGAGGGAAAAGCGCAATGGAGGATCTACACCAAACATCAGTAAAAGGGTTAGTAGTTCCTTTCCATGCATGTATTGTGAAAGAGGGTTTTAATTTTTGGGTGGTAGGTTAAAAAGTAATTTCTTTACAGTTAAAATCTGCGTGCAAGTCTGACCCTAGTTTGCTAGTCCATAGGGTATTTTTCCCAACAATAGTGGGATGCATTTTCCGCAATCATGAACACAAGGAAGGAGTATCCTACATTTGAAGAACTTTGGACTTGTTGTGCTCAAGAAGAATCCAAGATCAGTGAAAAAGAGAAACCCCAAAAGATGTACGATGATCAAGCCTTCACATCAAGATCCAAGAATTTCAGGAACAAAAGAAAGTTTGGTTCAAAGAGGAAGACAAATCAAGAGAAAGATATTTCAGAAATACAATGCTTCAACTGTCGAAAGTATGGCCACTACAAGAATCATTGTCCTGAGCTAAAGAAAAGGAAGGAGAAACACGAAGCATCAGTTGCCAAAGAAAAGGAACCTACAAAGAAGACTAAGCAGGATGAAAGAGACTTCTTCTTCTAAAGGTAACAATACTCTTCTTATTTCTTGTACATATCTTGTTTGCATAGTCTTTGTACATATCTTGCATATCTATCTCTTAGAAGATAATATGTTCCAAGAAGAACTATGCCTATGGAAGAACAACAAAGATAAGGATTGCTATCATTATACAAGTCAGGTAATACACATTAAAGGATGAAATACATCAAACAAATCATGTGGAAGCTATTACAAGATAAGCCGAAATCAGAATCAATCATGAAGAGACTTAGAAGAAGAAAAGACAGAAAGAATTCAACAATCAAGAAGAAATTGGAGAAAGAATTATGACATTTTGCAGAAGACAATAAGATAGAAGCGTGGACTCTGTTAGATGGAGGGAGCCGATTATATATTGAAAAATACAATAAGGATGCAGACGGAAGCGTGGACTCTGCTAGATGGAGGGAGCCAATTATATGCACTCATACAAGAAGCAAGGATTAGGAGGGAGATAATCCTATGATCCATTGAAGATGATGAAGTATATATCCATGGTAGCAGCCATGAAAGATAGTATGTGTTCAGTTCAACCTCAGAAGAATTATTCTTCAAAGAGAAGCCTTAAAGTATCCCTGGTTGTCCATCCACATCCATGATCCTATAATGAAAGGAAGAACTGGAATCCTTAGGGCATGGAATCTATAAGAAACTCCATGGACCCAAGAGATAAATAAAAAATTCAGGAAGAACATGAAGATTCCAAGAAATAAAGAGAAGCCAGAACAACCAGTCACTGTATTAAGAATCACAAGATTACCAACCTGATATGAACTCAATAAAAGAAATCAAGCAGAGGAACTGAAAGTTGTGATGAAGAACAATGTATATATGCAATCATTGCAAGATCCAAAACTAGAGGTTCTCCCAGATGGAGGAGACTATGATGATTACTTGTTCCAATAAACCAGACATACCTCTACATGATTCTTTATATCATCCTCAATATCCATGGGTTGGAGTTCTACATCAGATGAATGTAGAGACTGTTCTCCAGAGAAATTGAACAAAGAGCGTATGAAGAGAAACCTCAAGACTGTAAAGCATACCAGAAAGAGACCCTTGTATGCAGATGGAAGTAGATAACTTGGTGGAGAACCTCCAGTGCACAGCACAAGTGTGGTGAATATTTTCTATAACAGAGATATTGTATCAAGATGATTACTCAGAAGATCAGATCTCATGATGACATAAGAAGTGCCACATGGATATGTTCCATTTTTCCAACAATGATATACTTTATTGATCAGAGCTACATGAAACCTTCAGAGAAAACCAGTGTTCTAGACCGAAGTACATTTGAAATCAAGCATTACATTATCCATGATGAAGTCCAAAAAGGAGAAAGTGGTTCTCCAATACATATCTCCACAGAAGAGTAAATAAGCAGACATTTTGGTAAAGCTTATGTCCAAGATGAAAGAGTTTGTGTACTCAAGCTGGAGCTCGTGGAGATGAATTCCCTATTGAAAAAGGAAGATATGACTCCCAGGTTGGGAGGGAGAACTGATGTATTATTGATTGATGGACAGTCATTTTTCAGTTCAAAAAATGGTCTAGGATGAGCAGATTCTTTCTAATTCGGAAAGGGATTGAGATTTCTGACGGAGAGACATTTTCTAGTTCAGAAAATGGTACAGATTGTTGATGTACCATAGACAATGACTTCCCATTGTGTTTAACATGGGAAGTGGTCTAGGGAAGTCTCTCTTCTTGAGGGTTACTCAAGAATACTAGCCCGCCTCACCCGACAACAATTTCCCATTTTGGTTAACATGAGGAATGGTATGTTTTCGGAGGTTGGTGCAGGATAGTCATTTCCTTTGGAAATGGTCCAAACAGTCATTCCTTAGGGCGGATTCATTCTCTCCAGGTTTCACTTTGTTTAGTGCCAGAGGAATGGCCTAGGGTGGGGAATGGTCCAAGTTCAGCAATCAGGGACAGACATTCCTTAGGGAAGATTCATTCTCTCCAAGTTACACTTTGTTTAGAGTCGGAGGAATGGCCCAGGGTGGGGAATTGTTTAGGCTCATAAAATAGGACAGTTATTCTTCCTTGCTTGAGAAAAATATTCCAGATAGCTCATCATTGATGTTTGACCTTCTGAGGGCAGATGGTCTTCCAATATCTCATAGATGTGAGTGGATGAATGGCCCAGATGATTCATTTTATATCATAACATTGTTTCTGTGCAGGTTGATATCAGATGATTGTTATGAACATTGTATGTATCTAGATAGTAGATGTATACTACTGTGGTGGATGTGTTCCACTGTTTGATCAAGTACCTACGTGCTACTTGGTGTGTTAGTGTACCAATGGATTATAGTTGTGTACTACTATGGATAGACACAGTTGTGTTCTATTGAATGATATTGTTCTGATTTCCTTGAAGACTATCAGCAGTGTTGAAAATTATTATCAACTAGATGGATGATCAATGAACAGAGATTTCCCATATAGAAAATGGTTCAGAACATTTATTCTTCTAGATTAGAAGAATGGCTCTTATGTCACTATGTGGAGTGAGCATCATGTCTGATTACTCAGATAGAGTATGGTTCCAAGAGATAATGCAACTAATGGCACTGATGTTGATGATGGTGCTCATGATCTAGTCATGAGATAATCTATACAACTATGTTGATGCTATAGGGTGACTGATATGTTTTTGCTCAAGACCATTACCTGTAATACCTCCCTAGCTAGGAGGGAGTGTTAATATTATGGTAGCTACAAGAGGTATTTACCTCCATGTGTAAACCTAACGAGAATAGAATACACCGGAAATCAAGAAGAAACCCTAATGAGTTGGCTAATAACCCTAGAAGACACGTCGGCTCAAGAGGATAATTTGTATTAGGTTATTAGCCTCCAAGAGAAGAAGTCAACCAGAAGAAATAATATATATTGAATAGACAAATACCCAGAATGAGAAGTCGGCTCAGATAGTTAGCCAGAATTACTATAAATATAGGAGGCCAATCTTCATTTTGGCAGGGCATTCTCAGAACTACAGCGCAACACTTATGCACACTGTAGTTCCCAGTTTGTGCGTGAATTTGGACGAGAGTTGTTCCTACAGATGCTACAGCTAGAAGTTACATTTTGGCTTGGACTATCTCTTGGCTAGGGTTTGGACTATCTGATCAGCTCTTGTTGGTGCGCTATCCTTTGGGAAAGGTGTAGTACCTTTTGTTTGGCTATCTAGCCTAGGGTTTGCTTCCGGAGTGATTCTCTATCAAGGTTAAGGTTCTCAAAGGGTGGCTTCGGCCTATGGTTGGGTGACAATAGTGATATTGTCAATGGTAAAATGAGCAAATCCATTATATTCTAACACCAAGAAGTTGATCCAGAGTCAATTGTTTAAGATCATCCAATTCTTCTATTGTAGAGATGTTTGAGTTAAATCTATCAGGAAGAGATCTTAAAAATATTTGAACTAAAAAGGTGTCATTTATCTTTTCCCCAAGACCTTTCATAGTATTTACAAGTTCTTCAACTCTCATGAAATATTTGCTAACAGTTTCCTCCTCACTCATCCTTAATTGTTCAAATTTTAATCTTTATGTCTGAAGTTTTGCATCTCTTACCTTTTCGTTGCCTTCATACCTTCTTATTAGCTTGTCCCACATTTTCTTAGCAGATTCATAATGCATCATTTTCACAAATTCTTCTTCCGAAAGTCCATTGAGAATTGCATTCATCTCCTTTGCATTAAAACTGAATTACTTCTTGTCGTCTTTGGATGCTAATACAACAGGTTTCACATATCCAGTTTCAACCACATCCCAAACATCATCACCTAAATACATTAGGTATGTTCTCATTCTTACTTTCCAGAAAACAAAGTTTGTTCCATCAAACATAGGTGCTTTATTAGTCGAACTTCCTTCTCGACTTGTCATGTCTGAGCTTATGGACCTACCTTAAACAAAAGGGGCTAGCTCTGATACCAATTTTTGGAAATATTCTAATAACTGATATGGGGGGGGTGAATCAGTTATTAATAAGCTTAAACTACTTCTGCCTTTTAAACTTTTCTGATTATTAGTTGATGATGTTCAATTTATTGCAAATAGCTTAATGAATAAACACACATCATCCATCATACATATAGCAAGAGTAGAGACATAGATTTCATGAGGAAACCCATAAAGGGAAAAAACCTCTTCTTCTTAGGATGCCAAGAAAGCTTCAACTTATGTACATCAAAGATATTGAGCACCAAATCAAATGAGGCTACAACCTTTGTTTTACAAGCACCAACTTGTAGAGAGAATTGACTCTCTATTTCTCTAGCACCCACTAGATGGAAGCACCAACTCTCGACTAACTCAGAAGCGTCTCTACTCTGTCGACCTCCTCAGATTTATTCTCTAACTTTGCTCACCTTCAGACTAGCCTCATTCTCTTTGATTCATCTAGCTCTATGCCTCCCCCTGCTTCCTCAAGTTCCTTTTCCAATTGTATGTACTTCTAGTCTTATCACAACACTATGTCGAGCACCTACTCAGCGCATCAACTTCAAAATTCAACTCAGTCGCATTTTGTAACAACAGGACTATCCCTGTCTCTTCGGATTCTCATTTGATCGTTTCAACAATGATTCCATAACAGCTCTCCTGGAAACTGAACCGACATCCTCTATTACAGATTTGGAAACTGAATCAGTTTTCCATCATTTTAGTTTGTTACCTGATCCGAATTACTCACCTGAAACTCCATTCCTGTCAGGTGATTGACACGTTTCCAAAACATGTGTGACTAAATATCAAAGTTCCCATAAAAACTACCATACAATTTCATTCATGTGATTGTTTAATAGTAAGCGAAGTAATGATATAATCAATCGTTCATGACACCCAAAAGAACCCATCAATGCTCCACTCAGCTTCAGATACCCATGCTCCATGTATCATTCAAACCAAATGTATGAACTGAGTAGGTCCTTACACCCACTCACACAGTAATATCAATTGTCGCAACTTCGACTTAGGCTCTGTCTCGACTTCGAACAGACCTGTCTCACCTCCGACCTCTACCAGGTCGATTTATCAATTTGACAAACCAAATCAAAAGATATTCATACTATCGACATTAGATGAATTGCCATCAATGACAATACTACAAACAACCAATATTAGCCTTAATTATTCCAACACGGAAGAGTCAAGAAAAACTTGATACATTATCTTTGTTGCCGACAGTGGCATGGCCATTCCAGTATGTGATTGATCTTCACAAGACACGGTTGAGGAAGGTAGGGTCTAAGGATCGTTAAAATATGAAGTGCGGAAAGGAACAAACCTCTTCGATGAAGCTGACCTACTGGACATGGTGAATACATGATGAATCGGTGCCATGAAGTTGAACGTACCCATAAGGGATGAATACATTATGACACCAATATTCTTAGCTTCTGACTAATAATTGTAGATCACGGGGATTGATGGTCCAACAGATGCAATGGGGATAGCGTATGAAAAGGACAACTGGTCGAACATCACAATCGTCCCATCATGAGGAAATAAAAGAGTGTGGAAAATGGACGATACGATTGCAGTCATAGCATAAGTCCAATTATGTCCTAGTAACAAGTTATAGTCGAGGGGTGCATCAACCAACTCGAAATCCACCTCTACCATCTTCCCACCTAACTGGACTGGGAAGGTAGGAAGAATACCTTAAGGGAGGAAGGAATGACCGTCAAAAGCAATCAACATGATCAGAGACTTAGAAAGGGTTAGAGAGCTGAGGGCTTTCCAACAAACCAGGGACATCACACATGTTGCAGCACCTTCATCAATAACAATACGTTTGATGGTATACTTTGAGTAACCTACGTGGATTTGGAATGCCACATGGTAAGGCAAGTGAGGCTTCACATCCGTGACGTCAAACTTGATAAATTTAGAGACACAAGGATCTAGAGCTCCTAATGTAGATAGCAAGGCATTCCTCTGTGAAGGAAAAATCTGGAGTACCTCCAGATCCAACATCGCACAAGGGGTTTGACCCAGATCCTCAACAATAGAGTAATTTTGGGCGTCTCTAGCATTAGGATTGTGGGTAGAGCGCTTGAGTACTCCTTTCGGAATATGAGGCGGGGGATCTGGTTTTTCGATCTGTAAGGGTGTCTCTGGAGGAGGGGGAGACTCTAGACCAGGTAAAGTATGTGGAGAATTGTAATCGTGAGACCGAGTGGCTACATTAAACTCAGACTTAACCATATTGATGTATAAATGGTCACCGTCTTCTGTTGGTGGGTTTTGACTCCCACTCGCCGCATTTCTGGTATTTGAGGAGCTCAAGGCCATGTGTTGATTATGTGGAAAAGGATTAGTCAACACAGCGGGTGGTAGAGATAAAAGCCTTGCAACTTCCACAAGTTTGGGGCATAAGTGGGTAAGTTGATCATTTGTACAAAGCTTGCAAGGAAACTTCACCCTCCGCATTTCTTTCTTGCTCTCACCAGCATTATTATTCGACTTCTCATTATTACCATTGTCCTTGGGTTTATTATTATTCTTCCCACCCCTGCAATTATTAGCACATCCTTTATTTTTATTCCCTCTTGGTTGTTGGTTACCATTAGGGTTGGTCGACGATTGCATAGAATGTACATTCGTTGACTGAGTGGGAGTGGAGGACACAGACGAAGCTGGCCCTCCTACAAACTGGTTTAGAGACAACTCGTTCAAATTGATTGTCATCGAGTCTACAGATTTCACATTGCTAGAGCCCACAATGCCATCAGCATGAGGCTTGAGCTTTTGTCTAGGGTCATAGTTTGACCTCGGTGCATCTGGAAGAATCTCGTATAACATCCCAGACTGAGCATATATAATATCTAACAACTGGGCTTTAAAAATCGCTTCTTCCTCGGATGTAACTCTGGATGTAGAAACATCCTTTGAAATATAAGGTTGTAGAGACTTAAGGAACCACTCTAGCAGGAATTTTGGGGGTATGTAGGCCTTGATCAATCTCTTCTGTGTATTCCACTCCTGGATGTGATCCAAGATATGGGTGGCTTTGTCCTGACGTAAGGTCGACAAAATTTATAATCCAACATCGTAACGAACCGACAATTGGAACTGGTTGAGGAAGAATAAAACCATCTAATTAAAGGTTTTCTATGTCCCCCTTGGTAGCTCGATATACCATTTCGCGGTGACCCCCGTGAGGGTGCGTTGAAACAATCTTAACCGAATAGAATCATCGTTAATGGAATTCAAAGAGAACTAAAGGTGAAAAGTAGTGACGTGATCACCAGGATCCTCACTAGTTTTTCCTTCGAATTTTGGAATATTCGAAGGAATCTTGGTGGGGATAGGGGGCCATGTCAGATCATGACACATAGGGTCATTCATTAACTTAGACAATTATGGAAGATTGAGCATGGCCAAAAAAGGGAGACGGGGTTGCGGAGTCTGGTCCCAAGCTCCCTAGAAAGATTATTGTTGGGGGATTGCAGCCCATCTAGGGTTCTGGTATGCACCATGGCCCTATCCGGGATTGTAATACCCTCCTATGAACTAATTCATGAGGGGTTGGTTGGGAACCATTCCAGTAGGAATGTTATGATGAGGGTTGTAAAAATTTCCCACAACTGGAGTGGCTCCAAGTTGGGGGTTACCCAAGGTATGAAACTAACCTCCTCTAGGTGTGAATATGGAGGATAAAGGTGGATTCATCATGCAAAATGTGTTGGTTAGAATTGGTACAGAGGAGGCAAGTGTAAAGGATGGACCGTAAGTAGTAGCTTGTCCACCAGGTTGGTTACTCCATCCAGAATCATTAGGACCAGGATTAGACCCGGGGTTGATAGGAGGAAGGCCTCCAACTATGGGAGTCGTTTGTGGGACATGAGAACCACCAAACGAGAATGGAGTATGTGGAGGAGCCTTGCCCCCAAGTCCAATACCATCATTCAAACTAGATGTTGGGATGGAGGATGAAAATTGCGATGTGACGTTCGACATACCATAGGAAAAAGGGATAGAGGCCATAGGGATGGACTAAATATTGTAGCCCGGCGAGTGAAAAAGGGACCCAAAAGGGTTTGTGGCTATAGGTTGAGTATTCACTATAGGACGGGTAGGAGTGATGATAGGAACCTCCAACACTACAACCATTGTGGTTGAAGGTGTCGAAGGGTATTGTTAACTATAGTAGGTATGGGATTCGAAGGACTCCCAACATATTTCTGACTCGATTCAGTACTCATCCTTGTATGATCACAAGTCTGGTAAGTTGAGGTGCATGTATCACGTTTGATAACTTTATGCCTTTTAGAAGGCAAATACTCAAAATGCGGTGTTAATTGTAACAAGCAGCGAGACCTGCGAGGAAGATGGTCTGGCTCCACGATGAATCAAGACTCGAGGTATAAAAAACAAATCCTAAGGCCAACTAGTAATCAAGGAGCACACCAAAATAAAAAAAACAAAAGGCCAATATGCACACAAACAAAATAAAGTGGTTGAAAGGGGCCTCCCTCCCTAAAGTAGGTATGTCTCACCCAAGAGGGGCCTGAGACTCCCTGCAAAAGATCGGAGGTATCATAATCAGTTATAAGGGTCCTCGTGGGCTTAACAACCAGTCGGTCAGATCCCCCCAGAGAGGTAATCCTCCATAAAGGTTGTGTGTTGTCTGACCCTTATCTGACCCAGGGTACCTACAGAATAACCCCTGCAAGTAACCCATGTGGTACCTATGTCAAGAAACTAAGCAACCATAGTATAAACAATGAGTAGGCGAATAGTCATAAGTCAGGTCTACCGTATGGGCAGGGTAACAAAGCATGAAACCTCGAAAGAACCACTTCTCACGGAGGTAAAGGTACTAGCAAGATCCCCATATACAAATAGATCCCCAAAAATATATCTTACGCTAATAAGGCATTAGGGGGATATCCCCTCAACCAACCTCACGCGACCTTGTGCTTAACTCCGGTGTAAGAGGAGCCTCCTGACATCACCAATTATACAATGGATTTAATCACTCCCTTAGTCAGACACATGTTTATTTAATAGCCTTGGAGAAGTTTACTCACAAAATCCTATTCCAAGGCTCTAAATCCTAAGCTGGTTTGTGCACCCTAGAAAATAAAATCATTTATAATCAATTTTAAATTATCAGCATTGCTTTTAGTGGCCTTTATTACTCAAAAAAGGTGTGGTCATGAAACTAATGATGTTATGACTCAACAAGTAAAATAAATGAATATGAATAACATGCAAATTTCTAACTTCAATACCCAATAAATGATAAGCTTTTCAAATTGAAATTTTCAATTTAGTTCTGCAATTCCAAATAATATGCAATATTTCTATACACATACTAAGATCAATGATAAGGACCCAAAATATCAAATGCCAACAATGCACAATGCTTAATATTTTTGTATTTTCAATATAAAAGAATGAAAATACAAGGACTGAACAACATCTTGATATAAAGATTCTATTGTATGTAAACAGAGACAAACCAAGTAGGATATCAAGAAGCAAACACCCAACCCAAGATATAAGGACAATCAATGAAAAGAATGATGAGAAAGGCGCCGCCCGAAAATTCAACCAAAGAAAGGTTTCCTATCATTCTACAGACACTCAACAATCATAACATAGACCCAAGAAGACCCATCAACCATCAAAACTTACCCAGCAAACATCAAACTTAGCAACCAAACAGAAAAGGATGATGTACGTGATTGTTCAGAAGAATGTCGCATATATAAGCTTCTTGCAGAAGGACAACACATGTATGTATGCGACTATTAGGTAAAAACCCACATATATGTGTTAAAACACTGCCAAGCTAAGGAGAAGGCTAAGAAACTCAGACTCAAAATGAACATAGGCTGTCAAGGAATCATACAACAAGAAACTCAATATAAATGAGAGCAATCAAAGGAGAAAAACACTCCAAACCCTGAAAAGAAGATTCTATCCCTGGTATGGTCGCCAATTCTATTACAAGGAAAATCTCTCTATGGCTAGGGGTAAACCACAACAAATGGAAATGATTGTATAAATCAACTCTAATCTCAGATATGCTATATAAGAAAATATGCTAACAAGACAAGATAAAGACCCTACCTCGTCCAGACGTTCGATGAAGTCCACTATTGAGCACTTGACTCAAAGAAATACACCTGCAACTTGTCCTCAACAACCAAGAAACGCAAGCATATGGTGATAATATATAAAGTTATCACATTCAATAGCATAATCCATCAACATTCATAACAAATACACCCATGGAATAACAATTCAAATATTTGCAAGATATTAATTGGATGAGAAAAGAGTATTTCTATTAAAATGTAATCAGCAGAAGTGAAGAATTACAAACTTCCATGTCGGCACGATTTAGAACCGAGAAACTAAGTCCCTTCTAGTTGGGCCGAGAAAGATTATTGTAGCCATGTATTATTTCACTAAGTGGGCCGAGGTGATGCCTACATTTGATAATACCGGGAAAACTGCAGCGTTATTCATATTCAATCATATCATTACTAGATTTGGTGTCCCTCAAGTCATCTTCACTGATGTTTAAACTTACCGAGAAGTTGTGTCTTCGACATGAAAACTCAACCTCTTATTATCCACAGGCCAATGGCCAGGTTGAAGCAATCAACAAAGTTCTCACTACTATGCTTTGATGGATGGTAGGAATTCACAAGTCAAATTGTCACACGATGTGTTTCTCGGCATTATGGGCCTATCGGACATTCGTTAAGTCTGCCATGGGGTTCACACCTTTCCAATTAGTATATGGTATTGAAGCAATTCTACCAATTGAATTTGAAATCCCATCTTTGAAACTAGCTGACAAACTTCTCCCTAACACCTCAGCTAAAGAGAAATGTCTCTTGTATTTGATGCAATTAGACAAGACTCGTCATGATGCTGCCTTAGTCATCAAAACTTAGAAACATTGTGTCAAATATCAGTATGACAAGCATGTCAAACCACGTGTATTTTCTGAGGGTGATTTGGTTCTCCTTTATAAACAAGATCGTGACTTATTAGGGGCCGATAAATTCGAGCCCATGTGGCGGGGCCCTTATATTGTGAAATGAGTGTTGGAGAAAGGGGCTTATGAGCTAGTAGATTATGATGGAATTCCTTTGAGTGAACCTAGAAATGTGCTTCACTTGAAGAGGTACTATGTTTAAACTATTTTTTCATAAGTACTGTGTATTTTTAGTGTATCATAATCTTGTGTGCTTTTTTGTTTTTGGTTCCGCCCTTTAGTTGCTTACCTTGCATTGTGCTTGGTTTCTAGATGTCGGTGTCTTTGCTACCCTATATCATCTTTGCTGATGATGCTAGTCGCAGTACTCAAAACTTAGTGTCTGTTGCTTGGGAAATCTACGCACCTACAGATGAATTGATCAGTCTACATGGTGTTTGCCTTGGTCGTGCAACTAATAATATTGCGGAATACAGTGCAATTATCGAATTGTTAACTAACGTCGTTTCACTTGGAATCCATCATCTTATTGTACGACTTGATTCACAGTTAGTAGTACTATAGTTGAGTAACATTTATTCCATCCGAAGTCCTACTTTGTTAAGGGTATATTTATGAATTCGCCTCTTGGAAAGAAATTTTGATTACATTCAATATCAACATATTCCTAGATGTCTAAATGCATTGACATATGCAATGGCTAATTATGTGTTAGACAAAAATTTGAGACATTTATAAAACCAATCACACTTTTTACAAAAACAAGTAAGCCGGTAGGAACTTTATATTTATAACGAAAAAAGTTACAAAAGTGTTTGTCCAAAGACCAAAATATCAAAAAGTGAAGCTCGTGGCTTCATGTACAAAAAGAATCAAGGATGTTTCTCACTATAACAAACAACTACCCATGCTACTTTATGGAGCAGTCGACTGATAGATGTAGATACGCCAACTGTGTGGCATTGATAGTGCTTAGGAAGCTCATCCACCATGGCATCAGGGACATTCATAGTTAGTCCCTCTAGGTTCTGTTCAAGAGCCTCGAGATCTACAGCAACTACCCCTGCTACAACACCTCTCTCTCCTCACCTCTGGATGGGATATGATCTTGGAGGACGATAAGGTCCCATGTCTACATTATTGAGAGCACTTGATTAGTCTTGGATAGATGACACAAAAAATCATTTTATATAATTAAAATATCAAAAACATTATATAAAAAAAAAATCCTTCTTATGTCCCCCCACTGAGATCCCTCAGGAAGAGCTAAATTAGGATCCCCATGGAAATACGTCCCGGCATATGCATAATCTTCCACCATGATTAGTTGATTCCTTAGCCATTAGAAGAAAACATTGTCATACTTGACAATAGGAACGTCACCATGACGAGCCATTAGATCCACCCACCCCTTCATCCGTGGGTCTTATGGAGCGGGTATACCCCACTCCACCTGTAGACGTAGGACATGAACTCTCTCCAAGAAGAAGGACACCAAAATGGACCCATATCCAAACTGTTTCAACCGATCATTTATGCACTTTGTGAGTTGTGTTTTCATGCTTTTCAGGACACCCTCACACCAGTTAAAGACCCTAGTTTCCATGCACTCTATCACATACTGAAAATGGATTTGCAAATCCATATGGGGAGTTGCACTCCCTGCCATGTGGGTAATGGTGTAAAGGATAGTCTGTAAGGATAAATCCTGAACATCTCTAATGGCTACCTTGCCATTGTGTTTTTTTGTACCTGGCACACAACGGTGGCGAACATAGTAATCTATAGGCTCCCCTCCACCCTTGTTGCCTGTGAAGTGATACCCGTGAACCACGGCGAGACAAACCTGTCAAAAAGTAGATATCCTCTATATCCAATGTGAGTGTATGGACACCCATGTGAAAGGCTTGTTCATTCACATCCCACATGTGAACCAAATACTCTAGCAACCTCAGTTGGGCTCTCATGCCTTGAATCCTGAAAAGTTTGAATAGCCCACATTGCCTTAGCGCCATAACTGTGCCCGGGTAATTCCTGGTGAAACAATCCTCTTTATCATGCTCTCGTTCACGCCACTTGAGCATTCTGACCAAGGAAAGCCTACCAAGGAACATTAAAAGAAGATTAAAAATATAAAAAATGCATTCTTGGAGGTTTTGCTAGTTAGATTTATCTTTTCAAAATTTTGATTACGCTCATCGCAGGGTTGCGCTTTCATGCAAAGGGACGTTCTCACACCCTGTCTATGGGGTCTCCTACGACGATGTTAGATCATTACAATTCACAATACAGTGGAACTGCGATGATCTCAACGCGCAGGTAGCCCCAAAAAATCGACCTAAGATCCAAATTTAACCTATGAAAACAAAATTTGAAACCATGAAAGGATAAAGAAGAAGAAGATTACCTTTTTTACGGAGATGGTTCACAAAATGATCCACCACACACTCTGAAATCGACAGTTGAAATTTGGGGAGAAAAAAGGGTTTTGGGGCACTATTTGGGTAAATTTGCAAATAAAATGATAAAATGGTGTTTTGGCCTTTTTTATTGTTTTTTACCATATTTTTATTGCAAAATTTAATTATTTTTATATTTTATCCATGCCCTAAAGTCTAACCAAATTTGCGAAGTGTTGACTATTGCAGATTAAAAGGTATAGGGATGATACATTTGATCCAGGTGGATATCGGTGGCCACCCACCTTTTCCAAATGCTCAAAACGGCTTTCTGACAATTTTGGCAATTTACTATTTTTAGCAGGTTTTAACTTCTGGGGCCATTTTGAGGGACCAAATGAAGGTTTTCCAAGATAGAGGTTCTCAATGATAGCCAAAGGCATATTGAGCCCCCAAAATGAATCTCCTCGATGATACCTTTCCAACGAGCTATCAAACGCCTAAAATGGAGATCGTATGCAAAAGTTACGACCCCGAGAAGTTGATGTACTCACTTACCCAAACGGGGCCCACATGACTTTTGGCGCTTCATCTCCCAGGGTTAGGTTTTTGGATGTCTAGGGTTTTTTGCATTCCTTCTTATTGTAAAAAGGCCTTCAGAGCCTCATTGTAATCATCTTCTTGCGAATGCGAGTAGCCGCCAAATCTCTTCTCAGAGATAAGTTGCCACCATTCTAGCGAGTCTTCCACTCTGTATTTTTACAGTCTCTGTACATTTCTTTCATTAATAGAAATCATGTATTACTGTATATCTGTGTTTATGGTTGCATCTCTAATACATTTTTGTTATATTATTGAATATCTGCGATATCTCTGTGCATTTCTTTATTATATCTCCGATCTCATTTCGTGCCGAAAATAATCTGGAACAGTGGTATCAGAGCAGGCTGCTCTTGATCGTTTTTTTTCAGTGCATGTCCCCGACGAGGTCCGAGTATAGCAAGTTGGGTCTCGATCTTGTCTCTCTTGAATGCAATCACTCTCGCACACCCAAGAAACCCTCAATGGTGGAATAAAATAAAAACGACGGAGCGGACGATCCTATCAATCTATTGCTTGAGCAAGCTCTCACGCAACAGAGGGACGAAATGATGGAGAATTTTTCCCACATCCTTCAATGCCCGTCGATAGCATCAGGTGCATCTTCATCAAGCGGCCACTTTGGAGGCACCTCGCCTTTAAAGGTACAAGTTAATTTTGATATTCTTGTATTTGAAGGACAGATAGATGCAGAAGCCCTAGAAAAATGGTTAACTCTGCTGGAAGGTTATTTCTCTGATCACAATTTTTCCGACAAAGAAAAGATCACCTTTGCACTCCTTAAAGCTCTCCCTCATGTCAAACATTGGTGGGAAACTTACTGGGAGCAAAGTTCCACAGAGGAGTCTGGAATATATGGGGTCGATCCCACTTGGGATTTTT
>ML790878.1:440186-453204 GCA_009831015.1 Picea engelmannii | reverse complement strand
ATTCACAACTTTTGTTTTTACTATAAAGTGAAATTCTAAATAAAAAAAATACTTTTGTATGCCGGAAGTTGAAGAACTTGTGAAAATACAGTTTTTTTTGTCATAAAACAAGCAAAAGTGTTACCCACCTTCATGATTTTACCGCAATACAATTCCCTCATAAAAGAGAGTTGCCTTCTAGGGCAAAAAACCCTAACATAATCTCTATCGTTAGATCTGCGACCTTATAATGAATGGTCAAGATTTACAATGAAATTACAATATACATTTACAAGGCAAATTTTCCTTCGGGGGACGCTGGGGGCCTGCTTGCCCCCAGCCAGGGGGATAGCCCCCCCGGACCCCGCAAAGGGGGTACCCCCCCTCTACACTCCCCCGCATGGAAGAGTGTACATACATCTTGGGTGTAAATACTTCATGGGGTATAAACATGGCAGAAAGTAAAAGACCTCTAAATCAGGGAGATAATCATGCTCCACAACCAACATCAATGCTGCCAAGACAACTGTCATGTCATTCATATGTTCAAGATAAGCCCAACCTAAACAAGCCTTATATCGATTCGACCATCTACAATTATAAATTTCCTACCATGTGGGCCTTCCCTGAATCAGTTCTGAATCACTTCATACTCTGATCTACTTCAAATCTGTTATACATTTTGTGTCATTGATGGTCGATGCATCAAGGCCCTCCTATGACGAGTCTTTTCCTATCGACTTCAACTCATTATCTAGGAAGAATATTTAGAAATCATTCAGTACCTTAGAGCCTGCATGCCTCAATGATAGGTTTCTTCGCTTTCAACAGTGGGATTCACATCATTGACCCCTGATTGGAAGATTCCATCGAGTGTTTAACTTCAACTCATTTATTCACATTCGTTGGATTGTACTAGAGTACCTTGGGAGTCATTGACATCAATGGTGATTTCCATTTCACTTGTTAACGGTTTTCATTAATGACCGGTAATCAAGCGGTTTCTACCATGTTCGACTTCAACATCTATACTCACATGGCTAGATTTGTACTTAGAGACAATGGAAATGAAGACCCTGGATCTCATCATCTTGGTCCAAGTTGCGACGGAGTATTCATAAGTTTGTACTGACACATAGATCCATTGTGTATGTTGTTGAAACAATTCTTAAATTTTTTTTATCCCTAAGACCTAAACTTTCCTTTTTCGGGTTTCGGCTTTTCATAAAGCACAAGTTTCGTTATCTTTCCCAAGTGCCCGGTACCGATTTCCCAAAGAAATTTATTCTTTAAATAATAAAAGACAAAAGCCTAAAGTGTTATAAGAATCCCGACGCATTTTGTATAAAATTATTTAAATGACGATAAGCTTTAAACCTAATGGAGTTAAGATTAACTTTAAAAAGTTTTTCGGGATTCGGGGTTTGCTGAAAACATATATTTCATAACATTTTGAGTCATGAAATCTCGATCCCCGATTTCCCGAATGAATGAGAGTTAGTTCAAATTCTAACTAATTAATTCGCCAACACATTTTTAAGTCTTAAGTTAATCATATCGCGATTTCGAGATTCTAGGTTCAACGATAACACATCTCTTGTCAAAATGATCCCCGAAATCTCGACCCCATAATTTGTGTTAAACCAAACTAACTCTGTTTTTTCCTTAACCCTGATTAGTTAGTTAACTAAGATGAATTTAAGTCCTAATTTAAACACATCGCGATTTCGCAACTTTGGAAATCGGGATTCATCGATGACATATTTATTGTCAACACGATTTCCAAAATCCTGAAACGCTTAATATCAATCAATTATTTTGTTAAAACGTTTAAAGTATTAATTAATCTAGTCATGTTTTCACGATTTCGGAGATCGGGTTTCAGTGATGACATATCTTTCGCCAACTCGATCCCCGAAATCCTGAAACACGAAGTCTTGACTCTTAATATGCTTTTAATCTAAATCGACTTTGTTTGAAAACATGATTAATGATAATCAATATTTTGGTTTTGGTTCACGTTTTGGTTTTCGATCGAGAGAAATGTTCTGATTTTGAATTTAGAAGCGCCAAAATGTGGCCACTTAAATAAAGGATAGTTGATGATATGTGACACTAATGCGTATCTTGGTAAAATATCCACTACATTCAATGTATTGAATTCTTGTCAGCTGCGTCAGTACCATATATCGTTAAACGAATTAAAAGAGAATTGAAGGTCTGTATATCACAACATTTTCTATTTCATACTATCAAGCGCAAAACACATTCAACCGAACTCAAATACTCCATTTCTGTGAACAGATTTTCCATCTAATCTAAGGTCATGGCACCTAAGAAAGCGTCAAATAAAATCGAGGATACACAGGAAGGAGATGTCATATCTGACACTACCCCGCAGGCTATAGACTCAATTAAATATTGGACTCAAATATCTGAACTTCTAGAATATGAATTCAAGAATTCTCATACTAATTCTAAGAATCACTATTGGGACATAGCAGAATCAGAGGTTCATAAGATCGCGACGCGCCCTCGGCTCGTGGCGTACAATGATATGATCAGTTGGGCCCTAAAAAAGGTCGATATCCCGACAAGGAGCATCTTAAATGATCAAGGAGTCATCATCGACTCATTCAAACCAGAACATATACAAGTAATGTATAAGCTTTCACCAAATTCTAAGCATACTTTTAATGTTGAGTTTTTAGTTGAATTTCAGAGGAAAGAATGTACTGAGGCAGATTGAACTTATCCTAATATAATTAGAGACTGGTAAAGATGTCCATCAAATTTTAGGGCCGATACCCATGGGGTTTATGCTACAGCATCCTTGAATGAATACATGGTCTACGTAGACATTATGCTATGTAGAATTTTTGGGAGAAAGGATCCCTGCCATTTTCACGCAGATTGGGTGCCCTTTTTAGAAGAATCTTTAGAAGGATATGCTTTTAACTAGAGTAAGATTTTGTCGGATAACCTAGCACAATAAATCTCAAACTATAGAGTTGCAAAATCTAAGGGACAACCAATGGCCTTTTACATGTCAACGTACATTATGGATGCAATCTGCTATGTGACTTTTTTTTCCCTTAATGAATTGGAGTTGGAACATAACATGTCCAGAACCCATTCATGAATATCATTATGCCCTTTGGGAAGAAAATGCTAAGGACACATTTTATGAAATTTGTCATTTTGTTATAATTCCGTTGCATAAGATATTTTATGGATGTGAACCCCCTCGCATTTCTGATACAGTCATAGAAAATCTTAAAAAAATAGTCGTCTGGTTTATTGACAAGAATTATTCCTACATTAGGGTTTATGGTTGTTCTATTCCCCCTCATGCACTCCCTAAATTCCTACCAGACAGATTGGTGTGCAGAGAGGTAGCCCACCAGATAATAAAAGGCGGCATTGGATTAGAGATAAAGGCAGCTCAGAAGAAGTCATGGCCAACTTTCCCTGTACATATCAGAAAATTTTCATTACTGAATCTAGACCATTCTAAAGTAGAGGATGAATCACTAGAAGAAGTAAAATTGGTAGATATTGAGCACAGAAAGCATGACCCCTATCAATTAGTAAGCAGGCATTTGATGCATTGTAATTTAAAATCCTATGAGCACGAAACATCTGTTTATGATGACTTTTTCAAGGAGGCTAAATCCTATGAAGAGGTATTGAACAAAGTAAAAGCCATGCCACCTGACTTACAGATTGGTTTCATGTCATTTCAGAGCCATAGGCGAAGTTGTTTACCCAAGAGTTTGCAGGGAGAATCTACAATCCCACCTCCAAAGCAGGAAGGGCCTCCCCCAGGATTTGAAACAGATATACAGGACAAAGAAAATACTAAAGGCAAGATGAAGGAGACTGGAATACCTTCACAAGACACAGAAATTTCCCAGACAAAGGAATCAGAGGCAAGGAAGGGAAAAGATCTAGAAACATCCCTAGAAATCCCTGAGGATGTTCCCGAAAAGACAAGAGGAATAACATCGACAGAACTTGGAAGTCCCATTACTTCCTTGACTCCATTGCAGTCCACTTATGGAAACCCTCATGAGGGAGCTCTGTATGTCAGTGATCTGGAGCTAATTTCTAGGGATGAGATTCCTTCATCCAATTATTTTTTCAGTAAAAAGAGAAAGGCAATCTTGAAACAGGAAATTCATCCAAGAGGAGATAGGACAATTAAAAAGCATAGGGTCATTATACATGGAAAGAAACTTAAAGATGGAGAATTTGCTACAGAGATAGCGGGAACGATGAGAGCTTTAGCATCAGCAAATTTATATTCTGTGGGCGGTCTAACAACTATGTTTGAACAAAAAGACCAAATGATATCCCAGCTACAGGACAAATTGAAAGAAACCGAAAGAAATATCGGTTGGGGAATAAAAAAGGGTTTAGAACAAGCTAGATTAAATGACATTCAAGATATTCAATAGATGAAAGCAAGCTTAGATGAAGCAAATCAGATAATACAGGTCACTCAGGCACATGTCCTAAAGCAAGAAGAAGAAAATAAGCAATTACAAGATAAGATTAGTTCTATTTCAAATCAAGTGGTAGAGCTTGAAATTTTCCAGGCTCAGGTATTGGGAATACATTTGAAGATAGAAGAGGAACAACAAAAAGTGTTTTTAAATATGGAAGTTGTCCAGAATTACTTTCAGGAAATAAATAAATCCTTGGAGCATGTTCTCCAGAAAGAAAGAGAAGTGAAAGCGGCAAGAACGACTTTCCAAAAAACAGTGGCCCTTTCAACAAAGGAAGAGGTCGGAAAGATTCAAAAACTATCCATTTCAGAATAGGTTAAAGGAGATGTAATACTCAAAGTGTGGGAAGCAGACCTTGTAGAAAACAAAAGAATAACTAGAGATGTCAATGATGATTGTCAAGGAATTTTTGATCTTTTAGAAAAAACTTCATTGAATATTGGAAAAAATGATTGTCCTGGGTTACTAGAAGAAATTAACATTGTTAAGCACTAGCTAAGGTTCAAGGAAGATTTGGAGGAAATGAAGGTGGAGATCCCAAAAATAAAGGTAATCAATGTCACTGAAATTGACAAATGGATAGTGATTCCAAACTTAAAGTTACAAACTATTAAGTTCACAAGGAAGATAATTGAAGACCGTTTGCCCGAATTGCAGAAAAGGTTCTTCATATTTGAGGCAAAAGATATACTAGACGTGCCCGAAGGGGTGTAGACCAATTGGCAAGTGCCGTGTAAATGGAAGGAACTATGTAAAATGAGGTCTCAAGGTCGATTCTCACCCCGATTTACCCGGAGGGTGTGCTTACGGGCGGTGCGTTTCTCCCTAGGGGTTATCAGGCAACCGACAGGATTCGACCCCGTGTCACGCGAGTACGATACTGCCGTTGTTACCGATTCCCCTAGTTACAAANAAAAAGATATACTAGACACTCCCAAAGTTTTGGTGAAGTTTTTGGGAAAATGTATTCACTATCTTAAGACAGAAGAAGGAAGTTCGTCAACATATACATGAAAATACTCTTTTGAATATTTTCACCATTAGAATAATAAAGTAGTTAGAAAAGAAATGTAAACGGTTTGGCATTATTCATCCATGTAATCGTAGTCTTAGGAAGTTGGTTAATCACCAACGGGAAAAATATTTCATGATCATGTATAAATATATTTTCAGAAGACTGAGAAAAGGCTTTTGTTTTTTGGAGAGTCGATTGTATTAATGTTCACTGACTTAAAATAATATAAATGATGCAGCAGAGATTCTGAATCATGTCCCCTTGAAGCTATGTATCCCTTCACTCTGTTTTCAATGTTTTTCAACGTTTTGTGCTCTATGTATTTCTAATAGATGATCAATTGTAGTTTAATTCAAAATTCTACTATAGTTTGAATGTATTTGACTGTCAGATTATTTATAGTTTTTCCCCTGTGACTGTTATCAGCAGCCTCAAGACCTGTAGGTCTGTCAGACAGTTATGTCTTAAAATTCGTTAGAAATTTCATCCTTCTTTCTTTCTTTCTTTCTCCTGTTATGACATGAGATTCTTTCGAAATTAAAGCCCCTTATCCTCTAACAGTGTTTCTTAGTTTGTTTTATTTTAATATCCTCAAATTACTTCAAGTACAGGAAACAGCCTTTACTGTTATTATAATATTATTTTGAGTTCTGAAATTCCTTCACTTTTCATTCCACGAAACTAAAGAAGCAAAATTCCTAATACTTTCGTAATCTAACAAATTCTTAATCCTCATGACTGTCCCAAGTAATAGACAACCTAATATAGAACCCGGTTTACAGGATCAAACTAGCATTACTTTGAATCTATTTAACACCATCTTGCAAACAACAACCACCTGAGTCGAATTAGAACGTTCATGGGCAGTTATTGAGAGAGAAATTAGCATCCAAGAACAATGGGAAGCTAGACAGAGACAGTTGAGAAACCAACTCTGATTTACCCTTTCTAATTGATTCTTTTTCCTCAACTCTTTATTTTTTGGATGCCTTGACGGTATACTTTCGAGCCTTAAAGTATAAGCTCAGGAACAACATCTTTTTGGCATTGTTGTCGTGGACGAAGAAACGAAACTTTTCCCTGGGAAGAATGACATTGACACCTTCTTTCTTTGATAGTGAACAAAGATAGAAAACCTTCTAAGTCTACCTTTATTTTTCACTTGGCGACTCCACGATAAGTAAATTGGCTATTAGCCGAAAGAACACCAGAAAGAACCTGGATGACAAGCAGACCTCGCCAGTCTCTGATCCGGAAAAGATTTTAAAATCACGAAGATCCCTTAGACAAGTCTTTTTACCCATACATACCATTTGTCAGCTTGACTTTATGTAGTTGAATGTTTTGGAAACACTTGAAAGATCTGTCTCGCTTCCCCTCTTATACGATACATTTTCTTTTCCTGAGGTATTTTCCCCAGATTTTCGAGAACCTTCTCCTCACGCATTTCGAGCTTCAGCCTCAAATCTACCAATGGCTGCACAAGGAGGTGTTGGAGCTGGAGGTGGTGCCCCAGGAGGACCAGCAGGTGGCCAAATACGACTTCCTGGAATATTCACTAAAGTAGCTGCTAGATATGCTCCCCTTGTCCTCCCAGTTCCCCTACATGATCTTCCCGAAAATTATATGAAAATCCTTCCGAAATTTACAGGGGAAGGGGATTTGACCGCTCAAGAACATATAAAATTCTTTGACCAATTTGTCGATATCCTCGGAATAGAACACAAAGATGTTTATTCTAGACTCCTCGTTTAGACTTTCAAAGGACAGGTGAGGACCTGGTTCCGATCCTTAGCAACCAGATCTATAAGATCTTTAGAGGAACTTGAAAGAGATTTTATTAGACAATGGGGAGAGAGGAAGGACCACCTCTACTACTTGACTGAATTTAGAGCCCTTAGAAAGAAAAACTCCGAATATGTTCTAGAATTCACTCAAAGGTTCAACAAATTGTATAATAAAATTCCGATTGAGGTCAAACCTTCACAACCCGTAGCAAAGGTGACTTTTGTTGGCGCTTTTGATACCGATTTCGCCTTATTATTGAGAGAAAGGAGATCAAAAGATCTCTTAAAAATGTAGGATGATTCTCTTGAGATTGAATCGAACATGATGGCATCAGGGAAATTAAAAGCAAAAATAGAAACCGGGAACAAAGAAAATAGGAAATTCAAAGAGCAAGGTGGACCCTCAGGGTCGAGGAAATCCTCGGGAGATAAAATTGACGAGATGGCTAGGGTAATTAGAGAACTTTCAAATAAAATCTCAAAAATGGAACTAGAGACATCGAAAAGAAATAATTTCCCCAGGAAGGATTTTAGAAGGAATCCTGATCCTGAGGCCCGCAGAAAATAATTAAAAATAAAGATCAAAAAATCCCAACCCCCTTCAAAAGTGAAAACTTCATTGGAGAGGAAGATCTAGAAGAATTTGAAGAGCTTGATGAGGATATTAATAATCTTGGCAACGATAATAAATCACCTTATTTATCGAGACAAGATTACGAAAAATCCTTAAATAAAGAAGTTACATCGAAAGACAATGTTAGCAAGGACACGTCTGAAAATTTGGCCTATCAGGGTATCGCAGATGATATTGTAGCCAAATTATAGGACAAATATAATTTAAGACCAAGGAAAAAAATTCTCCCAAATGTTCCAACAAAGAAGATCTTGCTAAGGGGTGAAACTAATGAGGTGACTCCAAAAGTTGTTGACCAACGGACTGTAAAAACTCACACCGCTGACACGCAACCTGTCTAGTCGAAGCCCATAGGAACACTCGCTGTGAAGACACAGGCTCTTGTAAATGAAAACAAGTCCGCACCATAAAGGAAATCTGAAAAGAAAGGAATTGAAGCTCCCAACATAGAGAGCGACAAAACCCTAGGAAATTTTAATCTAGAAAATGAAATAAATAAAATCAAAATTCCTATTCCCGTTATTGAACTAGCTAAAAATCCCATATATAGAAAACAAATTGCCAAGATGATTATCTTTTCCAAAGATGAAAGCCAGGCCGATGTCATCAACTTAGAAGATGACAAGCCGAACATAGTCTTTGGTCCACATTTCGAAGGTGTGAGAGACATTGTGGCCCCCTTTTATATCACACTAACCTTGTTTGACCACCTCCTCCATAACTGTATGCTAGATTTTGGAGCATCCCACAATGTGATGCCAAAGGCCATTATGGAGAAACTCGGTCTCGAAATCACAAGGCCCTATGGTGACTTATATTCATTTGATTCAAGAAAGGTCAAATGCATAGGTATGATTAAAGACCTGGTAGTCAACCTGGCACAAATACCCGCAAAAAGCATTCTTATGGACGTAGTGGTTGCTGACATCCCTCTGAAGTATGGTATGTTGTTATCTAGGTCATGGGGTGCCAAGCTTGGAGGATCTCTCCAGATTGACATGACATACGCTACGATACCATTTTTTGGAGGGCAATACACACGTCTTTACAGAGAAACTAGGTTGGCCTTCACGGTAGGTGATCCACATAACCCAAATAACCACCCTGTATATATCTCCGACCGGGACTTAGGAAATTGTATATTATCCATTGATGATGATTTTGAGGTAGGTATAGATAAAAGTTGTATAGAAGAAGAAACACAAAAAGTAAAAATTAAAGAAAATGTATATAGCACTGGTGTATGGAAGATGTATTTTGACAGCGCTTCATCTTACCTAGGAGCTGGAGCAGGGGTACTCCTTGTGGCTCCTGATGATCAATTTGTAACTCCCTTTTCGTATAGGCTACAATGGAATGTAGATTGCACCAACAATGTATGTGAGTATGAAGCCCTAGTGTTAGGGTTAGAAGGCGCTAGGAGGATGAAAATAAAAAAATTTGAAGTCTTCGGTGATGTTGAATTAATCATAAAATAGGTAAACCGGCAGTACCAGGCCAAACATCCTAGTTTGAGGTCCTACAGGAACTGTGCCTGGGATTTGATCGATAATTTCTTCTCCTCTGTGAATGTTCATTTCGTTCCGAGGGCTGAAAACCAACAGGCTGATGCATTAGCCAAAGCAGCCTCAACTTTCACACCTCCCACTACGTTTAAATTAAAGTCACATACAAATGAGGCATCGACCTTCCATACCAAATAACATACAGCGTTGGCAAGTCTTTGAAGATGATCTATAGTTACGCAAATTTTTAGAATCAATAGATGAATTTGCCAAAATGCATGCTGATCAGGAAAATCAAAATGATCCCATTTGGATCATGCAGGAGGAAAAGGATTCTAAAGAGTTTCACGATAAAATTTTGAATCACCAAATGCTCGTTCTTAAGAATAACCGAATTCCCAAGGGCCTAATTCCCTTGGAAAGATTATTCAATCAACATGATATTCCTTCAAAATCCACCTTACAGCCCCAACCTGAAGAGGTTGAGAACTGTGACATAGGTACTGAAGAAAACCCTCAGATGGTGAAACTATCCAAATATCTGACTACAGAAACCAAAAATAAATACATGGAGTTTCTTAGAAAGTACAAAGACGTTTTTGCGTGGTCATATGAAGAGATGAGAACCTATGACACCTCTGTAATCGAACATAAGATACCCTTGAAGCCTGCTGTCAAACCTTTTAGACAAAAGCTCAAACAAATCAATCCCATTTTATTGCATGTGATTGAAAAGGAAGTTAAAAAACTCTTGGATGCAAAGATAATTGTACCTCTGAGATATTCGGATTGGGTAGCAAATCTGGTCTCGATTAGGAAGAAAAACGGGGAAATTAGACTATGTGTCGATTTCAGAAATCTAAATAAGTCCTCTCTCAAAGATAATTACCCCTTACCCAAAATGGATCACGTCTTAGAAAAAGTAGTGGGGGCAAATAGGATGTCGATGATTGATGGTTTTTTGGGATACAATAAAATTGTCGTCAACGAACATGATAAAGAAAAAACAGCTTTCACCACCCCTTGGGGTACATTCATGTATGATAAGATGCCTTTTGGTTTAATGAATGTAGGTGCCACCTTCCAGTGCGCTATGGACATCGCCTTCATTGGCAAAAGGGACAAATTTGTAGTTATCTATCTAGATGATCTAACTGTTTTTTCTAAATCTGACGAAGATCATCTGATACATCTCAAGCATACGTTTGAGAAATGCCGCAAATTTGGTTTGTCCCTAAATCCCAAAAAGTCTCACTTTGCTATGCAAGAAGGTAAACTCTTGGGCCATATTGTGTCTCAAGACAGAATTAGAATTGACCCTAAAAGAGTTGAAGCTATAGACACAATAAATATTCCTAGGAATGTAAAAGAGATTCAATCATTCTTAGGAAAAATAAATTTTTTGAGGAGGTTTATCCCAAATTTTGCTGAAATTGTGAGATTAATCACAGATATGCTAAAGAAAAACAGCGAAGTAAGATGGACAGTAGAAGCCAAAGCATCTTTTGCACATATTAAGAAGGTAATAAGTGAGGCACCCGTACTAGCAAGCCCTGATTACCTAAAAGATTTCCTAATTTTCTCATTCGTCGTCGAACACACACTTGCCGCGGTACTCCTCCAGAAGAATGAAGAAGGTTTCGAGCAATCGATAGCCTTTTTTTAGAAAAAGTATCCAAGATGCCGAACTCATATATAATATAATGGAAAAACAAGCATATGCTATGGTGAAGGCATTAAAGGCTTTCAGAACCTATGTGTTGCATTCTAAGGTGATTGCATATGTACCTACTAGCTCTGTAAAAGATATTTTGGTTCAGTCAGACAGTGATGGAAAAGGAGGACGATGGCTTGCCAAAATTCAAGAATTCGACTTGGAGATAAAACCAACATAATTAGTAAAGGGGCAAGGCTTAGCTAAACTCTTAGCTGAATCCAATTTCAGAGCTCTCGAAATAAACGACTCTCAGGGAGAAGAAGAGTTGGTGGACATGAATGAACTTGATGAACAAATTGCTGAAATCTAAATCAAAGAGAAATTTGCTTCATCAAATTGGTACAAGGACATAGTGTCCTACTTGTTGACCTTGAAATGCCCAAGTGACTTGTCCCCATCTAAAGCCAGAACATTGAAGCTGCATGCGGTCAAGTACTATATTTCCGAAAGACAATTGCATTGGAAGGACCTGCTTGGCTTCCTCTTGGTCTATCTGGTCGAATCAGAAATAGAAAAGGTCATAATCCAATTTCATGAAGGAGTGTGTGGAGGACACCATGCCTGGAGGGTTACGGCTTATAAGATCCTGAGGGCTGGGTATTATTGACCTAAACTTTTCTCAGACGTCAATGCCAAGGTTCGAGCTTGCAGCCCTTGCCAATTTTTCGCAGGCAAACATAAACTCCTAGCAATGCCATTGGTTCCAGTCAAAATGGAAGCTCCTTTTCAGCAATGGGGATTAGATTTCATAGGCGAAATTAATCCTCATTCTAGTGCTCAACACAAATGGATCCTGACTGCTACAAACTACTTCACGAAATGGGTGGAAGTTATTCCAATGAGAAGGGCTATTGATTCAGTGGTAATAGATTTCTTAGAAGAAAATATTTTGTCTAGGTTCGGCTTTCCCAGAAAGATAGTCATAGACAATGCCCAGGCTTTTAAATCTATGGCTATGGTCAGTTTTTGCCAAAAATATAATATCGTGCTCGGTCACTCCACAGCCTACTACCCTCAGGGAAATGGTCTGGACGAATCTTCAAACAAGATCTTAATCAGTATAATTAAGAAAGTGTTAAACGAGAATAAAAAATATTGGCATGTGCATTTGAAATACGCTCTGTGGGAAAATCAGATAGGCACGAAAAAGTCTATCGGCACTTCTCCCTTCCAAATGGTATACGGGACAGATGTAGTGTTGCCTATAAATCTAGCGCTTCCTGTAATGAAACTATGGCAAGATGAGAAGGAAGAACCAAATCATGTCACAAGAAGGATAAATCAGTTGATTGAAGTCTAGCAACACAGGGCCGAAGTGGACGAAAGGCTGCAGAAATACCAGGACAACATGAAAGCGTTATTCGATCGTAAGGCCAAAGACAGGGATTTTCTCCTCAGAGACTTGGTTTTAAAATGGGATGCCAGGAAGGAGGACTCCAGAAAAAATGGTAAATTCGATCACGTATGGTACGAACCGTTCAAGGTTGCATCTCACGAAGGAAAAAATTCGTTTCTGCTAGAAAAATTGGATGGAAAAATCTTGAACGCTTCTGTCAACGGGTGTTATTTAAAACACTATATGGAATAGTTGATTTTCGAAACTCCCACTGTATATACCAGTTTGTTTATTCTTTTTATTTCATAGTTTCCATGGTAAGTCTACTTTCATTCTTAAAAAAAAAAAAAAAAAGAAAAAAGAGAGCCCTGATAATCTTCATTATGTTCCCTTACAGGATTCTAGCTGACAGCTTGACAAGTGAAAGTAGTAAAAAGACAGCCTTATAGTGGAAGATAAATTCGCCAAAAATAGGTAATGGAAAGATTTTATGTTATTTCAAAAGAAAACGAAAATGGTAAGGCCATGGTATGA
>ML790878.1:416163-434907 GCA_009831015.1 Picea engelmannii | reverse complement strand
ATTTTATGGATGCGAACCCCCTTGCATTTCTGATACAGTCACAGAAAATCTTAAAGCAATAGTCGACTGGTTTATTGACGAGAATTTTTCCTACATTAGGGTTTATGGTTGTTCTATTCCCTCTCATGCACTCCCTAAATTCCCATTGGACAAATTGGTGTTCAGAGAGGTAGCCCACCAGATAGTAAAAGGAGGCATTGGATTAGAGCTAAAGGCAGCTCAGAAGAAGTCATGGCCAACTTTCCCTGTACATATCAAAAAAAAATCATTACTGAATCTAGGCCATTCTAAAGTAGAGGTTGAACCACTAGAAGAAGTAAAATTGGTAGATATTGAGCACAGAAAGAATGACCCCTATCAATTAGTAAGCAGACATTTGATGCATTATAATTTAAAATCCTATGAGCACGAAACATCTGTTTATGATGACGTATTCAAGGAGGTTAAATCTTATGAAGAGGTATTGAACAGAGTACAGGCCATGCCACCTGACTTACAAATTGGTTTCGCATCATTCCAAAGCCATAGGCAAAGTTGTTTACCCAAGAGTTTGTAGGGCGAATCTACAATCCCACCTCCAGAGTAGGAAGGGCCTCCCCCAGGATTTGAAATAGATATACAAGACAAAGCAAATACTAAAGGCAAGATGAAGGAGACTGGAATACCTTCACAAGACACAGAAATTTCCCAGACAAAGGAATCAGAGGCAGGTAAGGGAAAAGAGCTAGAAACATACCCAGAAATCCTTGAGGATGTTCCCAAAAAGACAGGAGGAACAACATCGACAAAACTTGGAAGTCCCATTACTTCCTTGACTCCATTACAGTCCACTTATGGAAACCCCCACGAGGGAGCTCTGTATGTCAATGATCTGGAGCCAATTTCTAGGGATGAGATTCCTTCATCCGATTATTTTTTCAATAAAAAGAGAAAGGCAATCTTGAAACAGGAAATTCATCCAAGAGGAGATAGGACGGTTAAAAAGCATAGGGTCATTATAGATGGAAAGAAACTTAAAGATGGATAATTTGCTACAGAGATAGCAGGCACGATGGGAGCTTTAGCATCGGCGAATTTATATTCTGTGGGCAGTCTGACAACTATGTTGGAACAAAAAGACCAAATGATAGCCCAGCTACAGGACAAATTGAAAGAAACCGAAAGAAATATATGTTGGGGAATAAAAAAGGGTTTAGAACAAGCTAGATTAAATGACATTCAAGAGATTCAATAGATGAAAGCAAGCTTAGATGAAGCAAATCAGATAATACAGGTCACTCAGGCACAGGTCCTAAAGGAAGAAGAAGCAAATAAACAATTACAAGATAAGATTAGTTCTATTTCAAATCAAGTGGTAGAGCTTGAAATTTTCCAGGCTCAGGTATTGGGAATACATTTGAAGATAGAAGAGGAACAACAGAAAGTGTTTTTAAATTTGGAAGTTGTCCAGAATTACTTTCAGGAAACAAATAAATCCTTGGAGCATGTTCTCCAGAAAGAAAGAGAAGTGAAAGCGGCCAGAACGACTTTCCAAAAAACAGTGGCCCTTTCAACAAAGGAAGAGGTTGGAAAGATTCAAAAACTATCCATTTCAGAACAGGTTAAAGGAGATGTAATACTTAAAGTGTGGGAAGCAAACCTTGCAGAAAACAAAAGAATAACTAGAGATGTCAATGATGATTGTCAAGGAATTTTTATTCTTTTAGAAAAAATTTCATTGAATATTGGAAAAAATGACTGTCCTGGGTTACTAGGAGAAATTAACATTGTCAAGCACCAGCTAAGGTTCAAGGAAGATTTGGAGGAAATGAAGGTGGAGATCCCAAAAATAAAGGTAATCAATGTCACTGAAATCGATCAATGGATAGTGATACCAAACTTAAAGTTGCAAACTATTAAGTTCACAAGGAAGATAATTGAAGACCATTTGCCCAAATTGCAAAAAAGGTTCTTCGTATTTGAGGCAAAATATATACTAGACGCTCCCAGAGTTTTGGTGAAGTTTTTGGGAAAATATATTCATTGTCTTAAGACAGAAGAAGGAAGTTCGTCAACATAGACATGAAAATACTCTTTTGAATATTTTTATCATTAGAATAATAAAGCAGTTAGAAAAGAAATGTAAACGGTTTGACATTATTCATCCATGTAACCGTAGTCTTAGGAAGTTGGTTAATCACCAACGGGAAAAATATTTCATGATCATGTATAAATATATTTTCAGAAGACTGAGAAAAGGATTTTGTTTTTTGGAGAGTCGATTGTATTAATGTTCACTGACTTAAAATAATATAAATGATGCAGCAGAGATTCTGAATCATGTCCCATTAAAGCTATGTATCCCTTCACTCTGTTTTCAATGTCTTTCAACGTTTTGTGCTCTATGTCTTTCTAATAGATGATCAATTGCAATTTAATTCAAAATTCTACTATAGTTTGAATGTATTTGACTGTCAGATTATTTACAATTTTTCCTCTGTGACTGCTATTAGCAACCTCAAGACCTGTAGGTTTGTCAGACAGTTATGTCTTAAAATTCGTTAGAAATTTCATCCTTCTTTCTTTCTTTCTTTCTCTTGTTATGACATGAGATTCTTTCGAGATTAAATCCTCTTATCCTCTAACAGTGTTTCTTAGTTTGTTTTATTTTAATATCCTCAAATTACTTCAAGTACAGGAAACAGCCTTTACTGTTATTATACTATTATTTTGAGTTCTGAAATTCCTTCACTTTTCATTCCACGAAACTAAAGCAGCAAAATTCCTAATACTTTCGTAATCTAATAAATTCTTAATCCTCATGACTGTCCCAAGTAACAGACAACCTAATATAGAACCTGGTCTACAAGATCAAACTAGCATTACTTTGAATCTATTTAACACCATCTTGCAAACAGCAACCACCCGAGTCAAATTAGAACGTTCATGTGCAGTTATTGAGAGAGAAATTAGCATCCAAGAACAATGGGAAGCTAGACAGAGACAGTTGAGAAACCAACCCTGATTTACCCTTTCTAATTGATTCTTTTTCCTCAACTCTTTATTTTTTGGATGCCTTGACGGTATACTTTAGAGCCTTAAAGTATAAACTCAGGAACAACATATGTCTCATGACTATGTCCAAATTTGAATTCTTTTATAGCATAGATCCACAATGTATTTCTGGTGGCTATGTTGAATCATGATGATATGGATCCACAATGTATATTTAGTGGCCATGACTCACTTGAAACTTATGATTAGTTTCACTTGTAGTTTGAGCATGGGAATGCCTACCTCAGAAGATGGTATGTTATTATGAAGATGCTTGATTGTTTGCAAGTTCCCAATCGATGTGCTCCTTGTTTTCGACACACACATTCTACAAAGTATTTCAGCTATCACAAGTTCCAGTTTCATACTTTGGGGGGAATTCTTTTACACATTATTTTGGTCACCTCAATGATCAACTGACAACATGTGCTTGTGTTCCCTGAAAATATTAAAAGAGACTTTCTCCATGAGAGAAGTGGTTTTTTTTTCCTTTTTCAAAAAACTATAACAAAGAATATTGTCACACCATGTTGTATGCATGGGGTGTGACGATGCATGAACGTCACACTCTATAGTAAAAATGGACTGTGACATCGTCACGAGCTTCTTGTGCCTAGGGTGCGACGATGCTTAAGCAAAGGGAAAGTCAAAATTCATGAATGTTCTAGAAGGGAATCTTCTAGAAGATGAGGTGGCCTCTGATCGGTTTGGATCTTACTCGCTTCTCTGATTTAGTGGGATCATCGTAATCCCCTCATCCATCTCTTTTTCACCCTATATAAATAGGGATCTCTTATGGAAAAGGCTAAGGTTTGCAAGGTCTTGCATATGCATGAAGAGTTATACTACAGATTATACTTGAGAGCTTTGTTTTAGTTCTCTAAGTCAGATTGTGGATCTTCTTCATCAAAGGCATTGGAGCAAAGGTGTGTGTGTTGGAGCAAAGATCCAATAAAGGGACCTTGTAACATCAAGGCATGGGTTGTATTCTCCACTTTCCATTTAATATAATGCAACACTACATTTCTTCCCTATAAAGGTGTCTTAACTTTTATTGTATAACTCCTTGATCTTATACATAGAATTCATTGGAATATATATATCTTTGTTCTCTCTCTTTGTTGGTTTGTGATTCTAAAATAGGTTCACCATCCCGCAAACTCAAAGAAGGATCTACAAGGATGACACTAGCAAGGATCAAACGTCGTTTAAAAGGTATGTCACTTGTACCTCTCTAAACTAGTTTATATAACAATGAAGCTTAAGGTGAAGTTTATATTCTGTCTTATTTTGTTCTAGCTTCCTATGGAAGTAAGGGAGATCAGTTTGTGTCCACACTTACCGATTAGTCCTATAACACTCCACCACTTCAATCATCCACCAAAGGAAAGATCATATAAGAGAGACAACGAGGTTCTCAATCAAGTAGGAAAGATCTTGGGGGCTGAACAATGTGTTCAGATTTAAAAGGACAAAGGAATGCAGACTCAATATGAAGTGAATAATTTCTCCAAAGTAACTTTGCTCTCAAAGTTGAATTCTTCTCTCCTTTTCCATAGCTCGTATATGGCCCATTTATAGCCTTCAAGTAGAACTGAAGGGATGATTCGGAACATTTCTAGTATATGGAAGGTCAAGGATCATGGATCCCTTGACGTGACATGGAAACCTGACACTATTTTTTAATTTTGGGCACAAAACCCGATGTACGCAGGTTGTAGTGGTGCAACCTACATATACGCATGTTATATAGTAGTTAGGGCGCGTATATGTGGAAAAATATTGTTCTTAGCTATGGGATTTACAAAAAAGGGACTTCAAGTCTGCATAGGGAAATGGAAAAAGGCCTTCTGAGCAAATTTCCATAAGGTGGGGAAAATATTGCTATAATAGTTGTCCACCCAAGCAACTCTAAATATACTTCCTTTAGGATCTTATGACCTGCTAATTGGCATGGACTGGTTGGCTTCCCATAAAGACAAATTGGTCTGTTATAATAAAACATTGGAGTGTGAAGATGAGGAAAGGAGGAAAAGAACCCTACATGGAATTCAAAATCTTATCTCGGTGATACAAATATCATCACTTCAAGTGAAGAAGTATTGCAGAAAATAATGTCCTTTGTATGCAATACAAGTGTTGAAATCTATTGAGGACAATAAACTAAGCCTAGGGGACCATCCTATATTAAGAGAGTATAAAGATGTTTTCCCAGAAGCGATACTAGGTCTACCTCCAAGAAGAAATATCGATTTTTCAATAGAAATTATACTTGGAGCGGTGCCAATGTCTAGAGCACCCTATAGAATAAGTACACCAGAGCTAGTTGAGCTCAAACTGTAGTTGAAGGAGATGTTTGAAAGGGGTTACATCTGGCCTAGTGTGTCCCCTTGAGGAGTACCAGCCTTGTTTGTGAAAAAGAAGGATGGCACCCTCAGATTGTGCATAGACTATAGACAACTTAACAAGATGACAATTAAGAATAAATATCCTTTGCCAAGAATTGATGACTTGTTTGAGCAATTAAGGGGTGTTATAATTTTCTCCAAGATTAAATTGAGGTATGGATACCATCAAGTCTGAATCAAGGATGAATACATCCACCAAACAACTTTAAGGACAACGTATGGGCACTTTTAATTTATGGTGGTGCCATTTGGGCTTACCAATGCACCAACCACCTTTATGTTCTTAATAACTAATGTACTCAGCAAGTTCTTGGACAGATTTGTGTTGGTTTTCATTGGTGATATCCTAATCTATTCTAAGAGTAGGGAAGAGATCCTAATATATCCTAATGGTCTTGAGATGTTGGTTTTCATTACTTAAGTCCATTAGGTCTCTATGCAAAGTTTAGTAAGTGTGACTTTTTCCAAAAACAAGTCCATTACTTAGGCCATGTTATCTCTGAAGGAGTAACAATTGATCCTGACAAGATCAAATCCATTATGGATTATCCTACACCAAATGACATCTCTGATATCATATCCTTTATGGGCCTAGCATGATACTATAGAAGGTTCATAAAGGGGTTTTCCAAGATTGGTTGCCCAATCACCTCCCTCCAGAAAAAAGTGAGTTAAATTTGTTTGGACCATAGAATGTGAAGAGAGTTTTCACCAATTAAAACACCTTTTAACCAATGCACCAGTGTTCAAAATTGAAAACCCAAACCAGGACTTCCTGGTATGTACAGATGCTAGCAAAGAGGGACTCGGAGGAGTCCTCATGCAAGAAGGATATGTAATCTATTGTGAATCCATAAAATTGAATGCACATGAAATCAATTATGTGACACATGACCTAGAATTGGCTGCCATAATTCATGTTTTAAGAATGTGGAGGAATTACCTCCTAGGACGAAGATTTGTACTTATGACCGACCACTGTGGGTTGAGATACTTGTTTGACCATACCAAACTCAATGCTAGACAAGCTAGGTGGATGGCCCTCCTCAGTGAATTTGATTTCGAAATCAAACATATTAAGGGAAAGGAAAATAGAGTGGTTGATGCCCTTAGTAGAAGTATGAAAGTGATTCATTTGGTAGTTGTAAGTACCTTTGAATCATACATCAAGGAGAGAGTTAAAAGTGCACAGGCAATGGATGAGTTTTTCAAAAATGTGAAATCATACTTAGAGCAAGATCCCATAAGGTTGAAGTATGAGGGCTATTTATTGTTGAATGATGGCTTGATAACTTACAAAGGTAGGTTGTATGTTCCAAATAATGACGACTTGAGGAGGTTCACACTGGATGAACTACATAAAAGACCATACACTTGTCACCCTGGTTATCAGAAAATTATCACAACCACCAAGAAACTATTTATTGGCCGAGAATGAAGAAGGACATAATTGACTACTTGCTAAGTGCTTAGAATGTCAACAGTTTAAGGTGGAGCAAAAACATCCAGCAGGGTTGTTGCAACCCCTACCAATTCCAGAATGGAAATGGGAAACCATCTCCATGGATTTTATCATCGGACTACCCAAATAAACCAAGTAGAATGACACTATTATGGTAGTTGTGGACAAGCTGAGCAAGGTTTCTCACTCTATCCCCGTGAAGTCAACTTGCAAGGCGATAGATATTGTCGATATTTTCATGAAAGAAATATTTAGACTGCAAGGCATGCCTAAGATCATATCAGACAGAGATACAAAATTTACTTCAAACTTTTGGAAATCTTTGTTTGTTGGTTTTGAATCTAAATTACTATTTACTACGGCTTATCACCCCAAACTGATGGAAAAACAAAAATTGTAAACCAAGTGCTAGATGACATGTTAAGGCTGCATGTGATGCATCATCCCAAGAAGTGGGAAAACTACCTACCACTAGTAGAGTTTGCTTATAACAATGGCTATCATGAATCCTTGAAGATGAGTTATTTTGAGGCTCTCTATGGTAGGAAATGCAACATTCCAATCAACTGGAATAACCCAATGGACATAATAACACTCAGGGCAGACCTATTAAAAGAAATGGAACATGAAGTAGTTCAAATAAGACAAAATCTGAAGGTGGCTTAAGACTGGTAGAAGAGATATGCAGACAAAAATAAGACTCCTAGGGAGTTCAAAGTAGGGGATCACGTGTATCTCTAGATTAGACCTAGAAGAAGTTCCTTGAGAATGGGAACTTGTGCCAAGTTGGCACCTCAGTTTTGTGGACCCTTTGAAATTTTGGACAAAGTGGGATTTGTAGCATATAGACTAGCACTTCCTCCTACAGTGAAAGCACATAATGTTTTCCATGTTTCATTGTTGAAGAAATATGTACATGATTCTAATCATATAATTGACTGGTCTATGATGCAAGTGGAACTAGAGGAAGAATTACTACCAGAACCCCAATGCATACTAGACAAGAAGGGCATTCCACTCAGGAACAAAACCATTGCACAAGTCAAGGTGCAATGGAAACACATTGGTCTAGATGAATCTACATGAGAACTGGAGGATGCCATGAAACATGCATACCCTTTTTTGTTCACTCCTATACATAAAGACCACAATGGAAGGTAGAACACCGAGGATGGTGTTTCTTCAAGGGGGAGGGGATTGTAGTACCCTTATTTCCCCTAGATTGTAAATATAATTATATTTGGATAAAATATTGTGGACAGACCCGTCATGAGAATTTTTGAAAAGACAATGAACCTTGTTATTAAAGGTGTTGTGTATATATATTTTTTGTTATTAAAGGTGTTGTGTATATATATTTTTTGTTATTAAAGGTGTTGTAGCATAACTACTGAAAGGAGGTGGCTAGTATGGATCATGATGCATGAGAGGGGATGGTAAGGGGAGCCAATGATGGTTGAGATGACCCTGCGAGACCATTACATTATTGAATATAAATGGCTCAGACCCATAACATTCTTCTAGCCCATAAAATTTAATTACCAACCAAGATAGTAGTTGGGAAGTCTTCCTCAAGAGTAAATGAGGAGATGAGCTGAGTACCCGTCTGGAAAACTTCTTGATCTGATCCACAAAACATTTCTGGGAAAGACAAGAAAATTCAGGAAAATTGTGGGCAGAGAGCAGAAGATACACACAAGTAGGTCGGAAGACCATTCGGGAGAAAGAAGAGTGTGCAAGGCTCTCTGGTTGGGACGAAAACTAAGAAATATATGTTGTTATGGGTATAGGAGCGCTTGGAAAATGTTTTCTAATCAAGTTGATAAACAAAGATGCAATGATTGAGTGAGCAATCACAGTAGTCTCCCTTGCTTGGTGGATAGAAAACTGAACTTCCAAATCCCTGTGGGAAAATGAGAGTAACCTTTGTCCTTTGTTGTAGCTGAGAAAAATGTAAAACTTCATCTATCTCATGGCATCATGATCTAGCTAGGGGGTGGCTAGTTAAGGAATACTCAAAGAGTAAATCGTGCCTATGGTTGGGTGGAAAAGAACACCCCTTTCAGCAGTTGCCCACTGATTTCAAAATTCAGATAAGTGTGACTCTGAGCTTCATATAGTCTTGACTATTTTGTTGTAATATGTATCTTCTTGAGTTAGATAATGGAAAAATCTGTTATATTGTTTGAATGGTAGAAATTGTGTCTCTGATGGCCTAGCAGCCTAGGAAATTTGAAGTAAAGAGTGAATATCCTATTTTGTAGTTGGTGTTTGCCTACCTCTGTTTAGAAAGGGATAACTGCTAGCAATGGGATTTTAATCGAATTCGGGGACATAAGACTTTGGCCCCTGTGTTGGTTGGAAAATCCTCAAGGGATTTCCCAAGGACCAAACCCACATATATAGAGTTGGGACAAACTCTACAGGACTACTCAAGTCCTATTGATCCCTCAAAATTACCTTTTCCCTATTGTGGAATCTGAGTTATGTAGAGGAAGGATGCTTCCTTCAAACCATTTTCCCAAGTGACAACAGGTTCAAGTCCGCGGCCTTAACCAAATATTGGATAAGATTTAAGAGTGTAGCCCTCGGGGCTTGCGAAAATCCCATATGACCAAGACCCTAGAACCTAGAACCCTACACTACACTTAAAGGGAGCTAAGCCTTCTGAGCTTTGGGACTTCGGAGGTTTAGATCTCCGGGACATTGAAACCTCACAACATTCAAATCCTACCGAAGGTAATCTGTCGAAATAGTAACTGGAAGGTTTGACCGACAACTAGTGGTTTCCTATTGTCGCGGGATTCGCTTTGTTGTTCAACCTTGACCATTTTTTCGATTGTGAAGTCACGCCAGCCATCGATCCCAGAAACATCGAGATCTTTCCTGATCGTTGGATATACAATTACGGTCAAATTCAGTGTTGACTCACTCCGGGAGTAAAAAGGTGTTAAACGACCAGAACTCCCAAATGTCGAAGTTGATAAGTAACACGAGCTGTAGATCTAAGGATCCTTCAAGATCTCTCTCAATTGTTAGATCGAACCTAGTGGAAGGATAGGGTAAGCGACAATGTTGACAGACAACAAGCAGTCATATCCCCTTTATGACCTATCTGGTAGGTAAACCTTCGGGACTTAAATGCGTTAAGACCTGTAAGGGATGTGAAGTCATCGAAATCCTAAAGTGGCGAAATCTCGTCAACCGTTAGATCAAGGGAAGGAATTTAGAGACATTGTGGACCATCGATTGAGGGTCCGTTGGGAACCTTTTTGATCTACTAGCGGAAGGATAGCATAAACACTTTGACGAAGTCTTACTCTGAGAAAGGTAAGGTACAAGAGCTAAGAATATCCCAAAGGACGAAGGCCAAAGTACCTAGCAAGGAACTTCAAGACTTTGAGACTTCGGGGCTCCGGGAGATTTGACATGTTGGTGAACAGGCCAAATGCCGAAGGTCAGAGAATGTGGTTGGAGCTCTAGAACTTCGGAACTCTGGGACTACGGGAAAAACTCAAGGATGGAGGAAAGTAGTTTAAGAGTCGAAGCGCTGAAGTGCCGAAGCATCGAAGTTTCCCATGTTGAAGTGTCTGACCCCGATTGGACAAGTCTGCATACGCTATGGTGATGTGGCACGCCTGGATGGTTCCATGTGGTGTCGTGGGATTTTTCGCGAGTTAAGTGTGGGACCCTTCTTGTCATGTTTAAGCTATGCGTTAAGCACAAATCAATCTTAGTCGTCAGATCCAAGGGTGGATAGAATCTCCACCATAGATTTCAAAGTGGAAAGAGTCCTTCTGACTTTGGAACTCCGGGAAAGTTTATAGATTTCATAGTGGAAAGAGTCCTTCGGACTTCGAAACTCCGAGAAATTTTATAGACCTGTATGAGAATATCGAAGGGGCCGAAGGCCTGTTACCCATGAAGGCTTATGAGAGATCCCCTGCAACTACCCCTCCCGTGGCCATGTCATCACTAGAGGATGACGACCAAGGTCGTGTCAGTGCCATGTAGGATGGTACGAATGAGGTGGAGCCACATGGGTGCCACGTGGCCTTTGACCAATGATACCCCGAGAAGTTTAGGGGGCCATAATTTTCAACTTAGAACTCAGTTTCGAACGAGTTTATGGTCGTTGGAAAGATCTCAGAGAGCAGAAGGCAATGATGCCCTTATTCGAGGAACTTAGAGAAGTTGTAGGAAGTGAAAAATTTATACCCCATCCATTAAAAGGGTAGTTAAGGGGTTGGGTGTGTGGCATGGTACCTTTGTTTCATCTTATCCCGAGAGATTCATTTGTCCCAAGGATCCCAACACTATGTTACACAGGTGCATACATTTTCATAAATATAAAAGGTCACCATGGCATATACAATAACCAGGGACACATGTCCATCTCTCAACTCAAACATAGTAGGAACTTGAGTTATTTTCATACTCAATCGAACATACATATTCATCACTTCAAGATTTCCACAGATAGACGATACTTGTAGCTATTTTACTAAATACGGAGACTATCTGTAATAAAGGACATGAGACTTTCCAGGAAGAGATATTTCATTCAAATATGAGGCTATCTCTAGGAATACACAGTAAATTCCCAAGTCAGGTATTCATGCCCAAAACTCACCATGCAAAGCATTCAACTACATACATATTCAATTCAAAGAACAAGAATAACTAAATTATTTTCTATAATTTGGAAGATGTTGGAAACTACTGAAGGGTGTGTCGCTCTCCATGCAACCATAGGAAAAGTTGCACTAATCACTACTACAACTAGCCACCCCCGAGCCAGGGAACAATGCCACGAGAGGATGTCTGATTTTTCAGCAAGTTTTCTCGAGAGCGTATATTACTTATGCACTTTTGTTTTTGTTCCCTCGAACCAGGAAGTTCTTCCTTCCCGTCTCCAGTGCTTAGGCTTCCCCCAACCGTGTGTCTTTGTCTGTCTCTTCCCCCTCTTACTATCCTCTGTCCCTTCTTTTCGTGTGTTCTCCCCCAAGACCTCGTGGGTCATGTTAGAATCTTTTACATGGGTACTCTACTCATCCTTCATTGATTCTTGAAGGAGACTACCCAACTGCCAGCCTGATTGGTAATCAAATCTCTAGGGCTAAGGAAAGTTCATGGTATGCATTGCTTTAAATTGACAGGGTAATGCTTGGTAAGGTCATTTGAACTAGTAATAGCTTCCCTCTTGCACCATTCCTCTCATGACATCGTAACCTATGAAGTCCATCACTTCAGCTGTAATTCAACATCTCCTTGATGCATTAATAACCAAATATTCACATTACATTATTTATCAAATGTCCATTGTCTTTCAACGATCACATAACATGCCTGTCTATAATTTTGGTCATGATAATAATTATATTTATAGACTAGGGGAAATAGGGATGTTACAATAATGTTAGGGACTTCACAATGTATAGTGATTCCATGTTGGTGATGTCATGGTTGGAAGGATCATTTGCCTCTAGAGACATTTCTTTGAGAGCAATGATTCCCAGAGCTAAGAATCTTGTATAGGGTATTGAAAGTATAAAATTCTATCATATATGTAGGGAAAATAATTAGGACATCGACAAGAAGGCCAAAGAAGTAATGCAATTGGATGTAGGGGAAATCACATTCTACATATGTTGTGGTTCAAATCCCTTGATCAGTTTCAAACACATATTAAATTGTGATGATTATCTATTATATTCTCCATGTACATTAATAGTGATCATAGGTGGATGGTGTGGTAATTATAAGTTGACATTGAAAATGATACAAATATTTTTTTAGGTTTAGTAATAATGGGCTCTTGTAGTGATCACCTTAGGGTTTGATGGGATTTTTAGCCTCAAAGATCATAAAATCTAGATGAGGAAATTGATCACTCTAGAAGAGGAAGAGGTGATGAGCTATAATGTCTTTCACAATACTCACAAACAACACAACCAACTTATTGTCAAAAGCATTTTTGAAATTGATGACACTGAACACAATGGGCAACGAAAGAGTTAAGAGGGACTCCTTTCCTCGTGGCCCAAAATACATCATCTCAAACTTCTAATGATTAGCAGAAATGCATGTGGCTCAACATTTACTATTAGAAGCTTACACCAATTAATGAAGCAAAAGAGTTAAGAGAAGGTCTCTTTCTCATGACCAAAACACACCAACCCAAAATTCTAATAATTAGCATAAATATATGTAGATGAACATTTACTATTAGAAGTTTGCACAAATTAAAAAACTTCTTAACTAGTAAAAGATTTACCTTTAGATATGACTTTAGATATGAGTGGCTAACATATATTAAGAAAAACCATATAATGCAATGCATTCGTACTTTTGAAAGTTCAATATTGTTTTGGATTTGAAACATATTTATTTATTAAAATATAAAATAAAAATAAAAGTTTGAAAAATTAATATTATTTTAATTTGTGATACAATTTATTTATTAAAAAATAAAATAAAATTGAAAAACATGATGATTGACAAAGATTTAATCCAATTCCATATTTACTTTCTAGTTACACATTTTGTACTTTTGACTAAAATATTTTAACTTTATACAACGATTCAAATCATGATAGATATACATGTTTTATAACTATTCAAAGTATGATATATATTATGCTCATGTAAAAGTTTTTAAAACGATATATACATATTATTTATTAAGTTTATACAAAATGGAAAAAATTATATAATGTATATGAAGTTTTAAAGGATTGAAAGTCAAGATATTTACGATGTTTTTAAATTATATAATGTATATGAAGTTTTAAAGGATTTTATTTCATCCCTCGCACCCTGCTTCGATAGCATCAAACATCCTTCCCATCACTTCCATTTCTATTTTCCAATCGGCAATCGCTGAATCCTCCTCCTTTGCCTATGCCTCCACCCATCACTTCCATTTCTATTTTCCAATCGGCAATGGCTGAATCCTCCTCCTTTGCCTATGCCTCCACCTCTGCTTTTGCTAATTCCGACTACGAGGTGTTTATAAACCATTGTGGTCTGGATGTAAAGAAAATTATAGAGTCTTTTTTAATTGAAAATTGCATGTTGAATCTATTTTTTCATTCAAAAAAAAATTTTAAATAACAAAAAATAAAAATTTCGTGTAAATTTATGTTATCAAAAAAATATTTTATAAAAACAATTCTATTTTATTTTTTATTTTTCTCTTACGAACAACCAACCACCAAATAATCGGGTTGAAGCAACATTAAAAAAAAAATTGAAAAAAAACAACTTTAATCTTGAACTTCTAATCAAATAAAATTATATTTTTATCATATTACTCCATTAAATATTCCAACTATATTTTGCATCTGTGAAATATAACTTATAATACAACATTTTACAGTACACACAAAGTGAAAGTCAGGACCAGGAAGCTAGTGGCTTTTCCTCTGTTCAAAACTACTTTAAATCAATATTTAATATTTTATTCACAAGATATTTTTAAGGACAGGGATGTGGTTGGCATATTTTGAAGGTACGATAAAACAATTATGAATGGAAAAGTAGTACCGCCCACAAGATATTTTGAAGGTACGTTTTTTACGTGTGAGGGATGGTTGCCCACCAACAACCCCGCGGTGCCAAGCCTATGTCTTATCACTTTATGGGTGGAGTCAATTCACGGTACAATGAGAAAAAAGTGGAGAAAATGTATATGGACTACAATTCCACAGCCATCCATTGAAGACAAAGACCAGATGCAGACAGCGTAAGAGATGTAACAACGGAAAAGTAGTTTTGAATGGGCACAGCTCACGGCCAAACACTATTATTTAATGGAAACCAATCAACGACTATATGCTAAACAGCTGTAGTAACAATAAAACAGCTGTTACTAACCGCTGTAGTAACAATAAAACAGCTGGACCCAAACATGTTGAAGGCAATGGGCGGTGGGTCGTGCCACTAAACACAAAACGCGTGGACACATGGTCGGCCACTATGCCTTTAAATGCAAATCGCGTGGAAACATTTTGACCAAAGAGGCGAACGGAATATTTTGTTTAATGGGTCATTAGGTGCTTAAGCAATTATAAATCAGTGTGGTTTAATTGTTTTATGAAATAGTTTTTTTTACTTGAATTTGATAATATAAATTTACATGAATCATTATTTTTTTTTGTTGTTCAAAATTTAATTTTGATTGTAGAAATGGATTCAGCATGCTAAAAAATCTCCGAGACATTTGGAATATGTAGATATAATCACTTAAATCAACAAATCTAACGAACAAATATCCCCGAAAAAAATCATCCTTTCATAAAATATTTAACTGACAAATATTTAACCTACAACATTATAAACCAATGACAAAGACCTTAACGTTTAATACGTCTACATACCATCACCCATTTTTAAAATATTATATACATAAAATAACACATATGAATAATTAACCAATATAAATTACTATTACAATCATATGTAGTGAATATAGACATTCAGGATACCATTTTTAAAATATTATATATATATATATAATAACACATATGAATAATTAACCAATATAAATTACTATTACAATCATGTGTAGTGAAGTAAATTGAAAAGTTAAGTATTTGTAGATAATCACTGAACTTACCCTTTTACAAAATTACAAGCAACTTGCCTGCACTCTCCTCAAGAGAATTGAGGCAACTCCCTTCATACGGTTTTGAAGAGTCATAACATTTGTAACATATTGGTACACAACTTAATCATATTGTTTGATTTCATCTTCGTTAATAAATTTAAATTTTCTAAATTGCTTTCAATACAAATTCATTATTTATAATTTATGTACAACCAAATCAACTATTAATTAGATTCAAATTTTATCTAAATTCATGTTTATAATTTATGTACAACCAAATTAAATATTAATTAGACTCAAATTTTATAGTTTATAATACTAATGTTAGTAATTAAAAAAATAGTATCAATCCCGGATGGGGTGCCATGCGGAGCAAGGTGGGCACATGGAGCAGCGCCAGGAGGGGCCATTAATGGTGGTCATCTGCCTTCATATTCCTGCTAGTTATGAGGCGCATCAATTCAGTCGACCTCTACCTTTTGATGAGGCCTCTCACTCGCGCGAGTAGACCGGCCAGCTAGAGCATTAAGATCGTAGCCTTAATGGCTATAGCCACCATTTTCTCCCTTATCATCTTTCTCGGTGGCTTCAGGATGTATTGGAAGGTTACAGAGCCGAGCGAGAACAATAGCGCGGGGGGAATTCCGGCTCTCGTTCTTGTTCTAAACATGCCACGAGCAAGGGGAAGGCCTCGCAGAGGCGCGGGATGGTACACGGCCGACTCACGACAGAAGAGGCACAAGAAATTCGAGCGAGCTCTGGTTTTAGCCAAGCGAAAGAGACCTAGGGAGTCCAAAGAAACATAATCGCCCCCCAGAACATATGTTGAGGAGATTCCTTCGAAGGAACTCCCCCAAAATTTCTCCAAAAGCCTCATGTTCACGGTTCTGGATAATTGGAACCCCCCTGCGTGTTTTGGAGCAGACGAATTGCCTCCCAACCCACGAGCAGTACATAGTCCCAGCGACACTCCAATTGAGGAATTCGCCACTTGTCTGGTAGAGGAAGAGCTGTCGAAAGGCAATGAGGAGAACATCTGCAAGGATCCTGATGAATTGAGGCCGCAGTGAGAGCAGCAAGCACACCAGGAGGAGGACGACGAGCAAAAATTGCAACCCCAACCACCATTTCTTCACCTGAAGCACCTGAATCTGATTTTCGAGGTCCACAGCATGGTGGACGACCAAATCTTCAGAGCCATCCGCATAAACAAACGCCTGGACATGTTGTATGCTGCTTACTCCACCGCCACCCCAAGGCGACAATGCCCCACCTGCGCTCAGATTTATGCCATTCTTGTTAGACACGGCAAGGAGAAGGACGACTATGAGGACACCGGTTAATAGGTTCTCCTGTTCAACACTACTCAAAACTCTTTCTTTTTTTTATGTTTATCAGAGCCGTAGCTCTTCTAGCTCATATCAATGGTAGTGATAGCATAGGCATGATCAGACTAATGTTGAAACTGGCCATGCACCCTGGTTTCCTTCGGGCAGGGTGGCAGAACAATATTTTGAGTTTGCATGCTAGTTTGGATTGGCCAGCTGTCTCAGTTTCCTTCACAGGCGAGACAGCTGGCACCTCCATGTCATGGTGTAATTTTGAAATATTAATATAATAGGATCTGCTTTTTTACTTTAAAAAAAAATAGTATCAAAAAGTTTTGGGTCGGATGGTTGGATTGTAGAATTTTTCTTCGCATTTTTTTATCGTTTGGGAAATGAAATTTTGGAGATGGTTGAAGAAACTAGGTTGAAAGGTAGGGTCACTGATGCCTTAAATGCTATCTTCCTGGCACTTATTTCTAAGAGTGATAAACCAGAAACCTTTGAAGGATATAGACCAATAGCACTTTGCAATTTGGTGTATAACATTATTACTAAAATAATTACTAATAGAACAAAAACCGCTTTGTCAATTGGTATCTCAAAGGAACAATTCGGGTTTTTGGAGGGTAGACAAATTACAGATGCCATTGGAGTGGTACAGGAAACCTTACACAACATTAAGGTAAAAAAATATCAAAGCTTTGGTCCTCAAACTAGATTTGATTAAGGCATATGACAGAGTGGATTGGGGCTTTCTAAGGTTAGCGTTACTACAGGTGGGATTGAGCCTAGAAACCACAGATTGGATTATGGGGTGTGTTACTTCGACAAATTTTGTTGTGTTGGTCAATGGAAGTCCTACTAGATTCTTTAAAAGTTCAAGGGGTTTGAGACAAGGGTGCCCACTATCCCCTTTACTCTTTCTGCTTGTGGTAGAAGGGTTGAGTAGAATCATACATGAACAGGTGAAGGAAAAGAATATAGAAGGTGTCTCAGTGGCAAGAGGGTTAAAAATTACTCACCTGATGTTTGTAGATGATGTTATACTTTTTGGGAATGTTAAAATCACAGAATGGACAGTATATAAGAAGGTTCTGGATCTTTGTTGCAAAGCGACACAAATGAATTTCAGTTTACAGAAGTCATTAGTGCTGGAAGAAGGTTGGTTAGATGAGGAGATTCAAAGATTGAAAGAGATCATGCCTTTTGAAGTAAAACCTTTAGATGATGGATTTAAGTATCTTGGTGTTTTTCTAAAACCAAACTGTTATAATAAGGCTGATTGGAACTGGCTAGAGAGAAAATTTGAAAAAAGAATTTCAAATTGGAGTCACAGGTGGCTATCCTTAGGGGGGAAGCTTATGCTTGTAAAAGTTGTATTAGAGAGCATACATGTGTACTGACTTTCGTTGGAAAAAATACCAAAAAGTCTCTTAAATAAAATTAGGAGGAGAATGTTCAGTTTTCTGTGGACTGGCAAAAAAGTAAAAGAAGGGATGCATTTGGTTAGTTGGTAAAAGATTGCAAAACCAAAAAAGGTAGGAGGTTGGGGCATTAAAAATATCTTTACTTTCGGAAAAGCTTTGGCAACTAAAAGTCTGTAGAGGTGTCTAATGATGCCTGGACTATGGCATGAGGTGATTCATAAAAAATATCTTAAGAAGAAAATTGTTGTTGAATGGTTCAGGGTTGTATAGAAAAAATGGAATGGTATTTCAAATAGCTGGAGGGCCCTTACATCATCATTGACTATTATTTTTGAGTGGTTGGTTTGGAAGCCTGGTAATGGAAAGGATATCAGAATTGGAGCTGATCCAATGATTGGATCTCAAAATTATTATAAACCATCAAGGAATCTCATAAATACACTGAAGGCACAAGGTATAGAGTACATTGCACAAG
>ML790878.1:313013-336765 GCA_009831015.1 Picea engelmannii | reverse complement strand
ATAATGGCCTAAAGCCAACATAATTAAAATAACATTACTAATCTAAATTACAACTAATGGCCTAAAGCCGACATAAATAAAATAGCATTACTACTCTAATATGCCCCAATTAAGGGGTAATGAGCCAACATTAGGGCTTAACACACACCCCCTCATATGAGGGGGTTGTGGTGGCGGGAATAATAGAGAAAACATAGGGGTGTGGGTGGGGGAATACTAGAGAAAACATAATTATGTATGTAATTTTTATGGGTTTAACCTATTTATGTTGTGTGTATAATGTTGTTATTTTTGTGTATAATTTTGTCATGAAATATATGTATATAATCATGCATGGAAAAGTATTTATGTGTTTTAGTAAGTGATAGATTTGTATCGGAGCAATAATACTACCCTGTCAGAAGTTTTGATGACGTGTATACCAAATGCACCAAACTGCGGTAAGAAAGAGACCAAGCAATGCCATATTTCACAAATATCTTCCATACCTTGCGCACCAAGATGAGTATCAAATATTCAGAGCAACATTTGGTGCTCAAGTATCACGGTGATCTACATAGATACATCCAGACCGAAATGGAGTTTTTGGACATCTCGTCCTTGGGCACGGCCTATCGATATGTCGTCAAAATCGAGCAGAAGCTCAAACAAAAGACTCAAAAATTTGAGCCTGGGAACCTCATACAGCAAAATCCAGGAAAGGGCGACCCCAAACTACAGAACAAAGGACACAACAAAGATGGAAAATATCAAGGAAACTAGTCCAAGACGCAAGAAAAGAAGGACACTGGAAAGACAAAGAAGGATACCAAGAAGTAGTGTGACTTCCATAAGAGCCCTTGGCATAACACTGATGATTGTTGCTCAAAGAAGTCGTTGGTGGCCGAAGTGAAAGCCTATGAATCAGATGCAGGTTCTAACTCTGAGTCAGAACCAGGAAGGGGAAGAAGGATCATTGACATGGAACCCAATGCCACTGTTTCTATCACCAAGCTCCAGCCTGGTGAACCAGACGAGCCAGAAGAAGGAGAGCGCCTTTTCCATTCACAGATGTGGGTAAAAGGCACCCCGCTGCACTTCATCATTGATAGCGATAGCCAAAAGAACCTCATCTCAGTAAAGGTTGTCAAGTGGCTAACCCTGCCAACAATGTCACACCTGCATCCCTGCACCATTGGATGGCTCCACCAAGGAAGCGATCTCCACGTTAGCCAACAGTGTCGACTGTCGTACGAAATCAAGCCCTTCAAAGACGAGGTATTGTGTGATGTTTCTCCTCTCGAATTTTGTAATGTTCTTTTGGGCCAACCTTATTTATGGAAAAGTCATGATGTATGGAGTCTAGGCCTCGTAGTGTTATTATTACTTTGAATAGGAAATTGTACAGGATACCCGAGGTAGTCCCTCCTAGTGCTATTTCCTTGATCTCTGCCAAGCAATGTAGGAAGGTCATCTCTCAGACTGGGAAATTTTTCTTCTTCGTGATTCACTCTCAGAGTAAGAGAAAGATCACAGACACATCCAAGGCCTCCGTGACCAATCTCTCCACACAACAGAAGAAAGTGGATAAGGTCATGGAAGAATACTCGGATATCTTCTCCTCTCTTATCGGGGTACATCTGCACTGCCAGGTCAAGCATACCATTGATCTGACCCCAAGTGCACTACTACCCAATGGGTTAGTCTACCGCCTCTCTCTGTTAGAAAACAAGGAGATCAATAGTTAGATCCAAGAACTTCTCCACAAGGGGCACATCCGTCCCAGCTCATCGCCTTGTGGGAGCCCAATCGTACTGGTGCAAAAGAAATATGGGACCTGGTGACTCTGCATTGATTACCGGGCCCTGAATAAAATCACAGTCTGGAACCGGTACCCAATTCCCCAAATCAACGACCTCCTTGATCAACTCATGAGGGCCAAATACTTCAGTAAGATTGATCTGAAGTCTGGCTACCACCAAGTCCCAATAGAACAAACAGATGTATGGAAGATTGCCTTCAAGTCAAAAGAAGATATTTTTCAATGGTTGGTCATGCCCTTTGGTTTGACAAATGCTCCAAAAACTTTTATGAGGATGATGGACGATATCCTGCGACCTTTCACTAGTAATTTTTTACTGGTGTATCTGGATGACATCCTCATCTACAACAAGACTTGGGCGGAACACTTGCAGCATATTTAGCAAGTTCTTCACACCCTGCGGTAGCACAAACTATATGAAAACTTGGAAAAATGATCCTTTGGCATGGACAGGGTCCATTACTTAGGCTACATCGTTGATCAGCATGGTGTGCATGTGGATCCATCCAAGATACAGGTCATCTGTGACTGGCCAGCCCCAGCCACACTCACTAAGCTTCGAAGCTTCTTGGGCCTCATCAATTTCTATCACAGGTTCGTGTTGGGATTCTCTCATATCGCATGGGCCCTCAGCCAAGTAACCAGAGGTGGTGGTAAGGAAACATTTGTGTGGGGCATGTACAAACAACAAGACTTTGATGAATTGAAGTAGTGTTTGTGCTCATCCCCAGTACTTTCATTACCGGGCCTGCAACATCCTTTTGAGATCAAGATAAATGTTTCAGACTATGTTGTGGGCGTTGTTCTCACTCAACACGACCACCCCATGGTGTATCATAGTGAGACACTATCAGATGTTGTCTGTAAGTAACCTACTTATGACAAAGAAATGTACTCCATTGTGCAAGCCTACCGCCAGTGGAGACATTGCATTCTAGGGAAGGAGATAGTCATCCACACTAATCACAAGCCACTACAATTCATGTAGACCCAAGGGAAATTGCAGAATGACCGCCATCAGAAGTGTTCCACATGCTTATAGCAATTCCACCTCAACATCAAGTATAAAATAGGAAGTACCAACCGAGTTGTTGATTGCCTCAACCGACCTCCATTCACGACACTCACCATGGTGCTAGACTCTTGCAACGATGAGACCTCTGGATGGCCCCACCTCTATGAGACAGACCCTGAATTCTCCACCACCTACCAAATATTGGGAGAAAAATCAGTGGTCGCTAATTTCCATCTTCAGGACGGGATTTTGTTTCATCTGGGCCATCTCTGCATTCCATCAAGCGAGCGCGTGAAGCTAATTTTGGAAGCTCACTATAGTCGGGTGGCAGGACACTTTGGCATCAGAAAGACAGTGGCAGTGCTAAAAAAACATTTCTACTAGCTGAAAATTCGACAAGATGTTGGCAAGTATATCAAGTCCTGCACCACCTGCATTATTTCCAAACCGACCACTAAGAAACAAGGCCTGTACACCCCTCTTCCTACTCCTGACAAGCCATGGGAATCCATCTTAATGGACTAGAGGGGCAATGACTGTGTTTTTGTGGTTGTTGATCACTTTTCGAAGATGGCGATTATGGCCACCTGCAAGAAGAACATCACCACAGAGGCCACTTCTAGGCTATTGTTTGAACGCATCTCGGTAAACTTTGGGATCCCACAAACTATTGTCTCATATTGGGAGAGTCATTTCCTCAGCACATTTTGGTCAAGCCTCTGGTCACTGTTGGATACCAAGCTCACCAAATCCACTGCTTTCCACCCCTAGACAGATGGCCAAACTGAGGTTGTCAATCGGATGATCGTACATATCCTGAGCATGTACAATTCCAAGCACCCCTGCACATGGGATGAGAGTCTTCCCTATGTCCAACATAGCTACAACCGAGCCCTGCATAGCTCAATTGGCCACAGCCCCTTTTAGGTGGGGTTGAGATTCCAACCTTTGGGCCCCATGGATGTTGCACTACCCTTGGTGGCCACCTCGACCGACTCATCCCCTGCTCCACTAGAAGCTGACAAAGCCACCCAATTCATTGAGTGGATCTAGTACATCTGCCAACAGGGTCAGGATATTTTACAAAAGTCCAATGCCAAGTATAAGTAGCACCATGATCAACACTGGGTGCCACATACGTTTCAGGTGGGAGACAAAGTTTGGTTGCACTTGCAGAAAGAACACCTTACAGGGTCCCATCGGATGCTTCACCCACTCCGGTATGGGCCATACACCATCACCAAGGTTGTGGGTGACAATGTTTTTGTGCTCAACATTCCCCCTTTCCTTGGCCTGAACCCAATCTTCAACGTGGCTCTCCGTCGACCATATTTCCCACCATTATTAGACACCTCAGAGATAGCAGAGTAGTTGACCCCAATATATCTCAACCCCGACTACATGCAAAAAGAATCTAGTGATTAGATTGTGGACACACAGATCAAGGGAGACTGACAGCAAAGGATCCAGCTTTATTGAGTTGTCAAAGCAGGGCAACTCCTGCACCAAGGCAAGTGGCTCACCCAGGGCCAAATTCAACAGAAATTTCCTTATCTGATAGGGGAACTCAATGCAATGGAGAAAATTTCTTCCTAAGGGGGTAGGATTGATCCAAATTGATTTTTGTGGCCTCCCACCTATTCCAGCTGGTTCATTTTGGCAGTTATCGAGTTTGGTAGTTTTTTTTTTCCTAGTTTTTGGCTCCCTGACTTGTGGGGCTGTTTTGAGGCCCTAAACAACGTTTTTAGGGCTCACCATAATTGGAGATGACCATTGATAAATATAAAAAAAATGTGTATTTCTCGGATACACCTTTACAACGGGCTATCATGCGCCTAAAACAGAGATCGTATGCAAAAGTTACGACCCTGGGAAGTTGATATACTAACTTACTTAAACAGGGCCCATATGACTTTTGGCGCTTCATCTCCTAGGGTTAGGTTTTTGGATGTCTAGGGTTTTTGACATTCCTATTTATTATAAAAATTCCTTCAGAGCCTCATTGTAATCGTCTTCTTGTGAATGAGCGCAACCGTCACATCTCTTCTCAGAGATAAGCCACCACCATTCTAGCAAGCCTGTTTTCCGCTGCATTTTACAGTTTCAACTATTTTCTTATTCAATAGAAAACTAGTTTTATTGTATCTCTGTTATTCTGTGTTAAGAATATTTTAATAATCTGTATTCATTTCATTTTTCTCATAAAATCCATATCAGTGGTATCAGAGTGGTCTACTCCTTGTTGTCTTAATGCATGTCCCCAATGAGGTCAGGGTACAAAGAATTGGGTCTCGAGCTCGTTTCTCTTGAGGACAAAATCTCTCGCACGCCCAAATGACCTCTCATGGCAGGAGAAAAGAAATATGACGGGACATGAGATCCTTTCAAAATATATCTTGAGGAAGCCCTCATGCAACAGAGGAATGAGATGATGGATAGTTTCGCGCAAATCCTTCGGTGGCTACCAACAGGCGACACAACTTCCTCGAGCGGAGGTGCCGCCCCCTTAAAGGTACAAATCAACTTCGATATTCAAATATTTGAAGGTTAGATAGACGCAGATGTTCTAGACAAGTGGTTGAATCTACTAGAAGGGTATTTTTCTATCCATAACTTTTCAAATACAGAAAAAATTACTTTTGTGCTCCCCAAAGTCATTCACCATGTCAAAGATTGGTGGGAAACTTTCTGTGAGCAAAAGGAAATAAAGGAACCCTCATTATTTACAGTCCCAGCCACCTGGGAATCCTTCAGGGATGCTATTAAGGAACAATACTACCATGGTGGAAGTTATGACAACTTGTATACCAAATGGACCACACTGCGGCAAGAAAGAGACAAAGCAATGCCAGATTTTACAAATATCTTCCATACCCTATGCACCAAGATGGGTATCGAAGATTCAGAGCAATATTTGGTGATCAAGTATTGTGGTTCTCTGCATAGATACATCGATACCGAAATGGAGTTTTTGGACATCTTGTCCTTGGGTGTAGCCTATCGATATGCTGTCAAAATCGAGCAGAAGATCAAACAAAAGACGCGACAATTTGATCTTGGGAACCCCTCATAGCAAAAACCAGGAAATGGCAGCCCCAACCTATAGACAAAAGGACACAACAAAGATGGATAGTATTAGGACAACCAGTCCAAGACACAAGCAAAGAAGGACACCAGAAAGACAAAGAAGGATATCGGGAAGTGGTGCGACTTCCATAAGAGCCCTTGGCATAACACTACCGATTCTCGCTCAAAGCAGTCTCTGGTGGATGAAGTGAAAACCTTTCAATCAGATGTGGGTTCTAACTCTAAGTCAGAACCAGAAAGGGGAATACATATCATTGATGCAGAACCCAATGCCACCGTTTCTACCACCAAGCTCCAGCCTGGTTAACCAGACAAGCCAGAGGAAGGCGAGCGCCTTTTCCATTCGCAGATGTGGGTAAAAGGCACCCCGTTGCACTTCATCGTTGATAGCAGTAGCCAGAAGAAACTCATCTCAATAGAGTTCATCAAGCATCTGGCCCTACCGACAATGCCACACCCACAACCCTACACCATTGGATGGCTCCGCCAAGGAAGAAATCTCCACGTCAACCAATAGTGTCAGCTGCCGTACGACATCAAGCCCTTTAAAGATGAGGTATTGTGTGATGTTGCTCCTCTCTATGTTTGTAATGTTATTTTGGACCAACCTTATTTATGGAAACATCATGTTGTATATGAGTCTAGGCCTCATAGTGTTATTATTACTTTGAACAAGAAATTATACAGGATACCCAAGGCAGTCCCTCCTAGTGCTATTTCCTTGATCTCTGCCAAGCAATGCAGAAAGTTCATCTCTCAGACTGGGAAATTTGTCTTCTTCTTGATTCTCTCTTAGAGTAAGTGAAATATCGCAGCCACATCTAGGGCCTCTGTGGCCAATCTCTCCACACAATAGAAGCAAGTGGATAAGGTCATAGAAGAATACTCAGATATCTTCTACTCTCCTACCATGGTACCTGTGCACTGTCAGGTCAATCATCCCATGGATCTAACCCTAGGCGCGCCATTACCCAATGGGTCAGTATACCACCACTCTCTATTAGAAAATGAGGAGATCAAGAGGTATATCCAAGAACTACTCCATAAGGGGCACATCTGTCATATCTCATCGCCTTGTGGGAGCCCAATCGTACTGGTGCAGAGGAAATACGAGACCTGGCAACTCTGCATTGATTATCGGGCCCCGAATAAAATCACAGTTTGGAACCGATACCTGATTTCTCGAATCGATGACCTCCCTGATCATCTCATGGGGGCCAAATACTTCAGTAAGATTGATCTGAATTCTAGCTACCACCAGGTCTTAATAGAACAAACAAATGTATGGAAGACCACCTTCAAGTCAAAAGAAAGTCTTTTTCAATGGTTGGTCATGCCCTTGGGTTTGACAAATTCTCCAACAATGTTTATGAGGATGATGGATAATATCCTGTGACCTTTCACTAGTACTTTTGTAGTGGTGTGTCTATATGACATCCTCATCTACAACAAGACTTATGTGGAACACTTGCAGCATATTCAGTAGGTTATGCACACCCTACGATAGCACAAACTATATGCAAACTTGGAAAAATTCTCCTTCAGCATGGACAAGGTCCATTACTTAGGCTACATTGTTGATCAATATGGTGTGCATGTGGATCCAACCAATATCTAGGTCATGCATTACTGGCTAGCCCCAACCACACTCACTGAGATTCGGAGCTTCTTGGGCCTCGCCAATTTCTATCGCAGGTTCGTGTTGGGATTCTCTTATATCGCATGGGCCCTCAGCCAAGTAACTAGGGGTGGCGGTAGGGAAAAATTTGTGTGGGGAATGTCCCAACAACAAGCCTTCGATGACTTGAAGCAGCGTTTGTTCTCATCCCCAGTACTTTCATTACCGGACCTGCAACATCCCTTTGAGATCAAGACATATGCTTCAGACTATGATGTGGGCACCGTTCTCACTCAACACTGCCTCACCGTGGCGTATCATAGTGAGAAACTATTGGATGTTGACTGTAAGTACCCTTCCTATGAAAAATAAATGTATTCAAATGTGCAAGTCTACCACCAATGGAGACATTTCATTCTGGGGAAGGAGACAGTCATCCACACTGATCACAAGCCACTACAATTCATGCATACCCAAGGAAAATTGTAGAATGACCGCCATCAGAAGTGGTCCACATTATTACAAGAATTCCACATCAACATCAAGTATAAAACATGAAGTACAAACCAATTTGATGATTTCCTAAGACAACCACCAATCACGACACTCACCACAGTGCTAGAATCTTACAGCCATGAGACCTCTGGATGGCCCCACCTCTATGAGACAGACCCTGACTTCTCCACCACTTACCAAATGTTGGGAGAAAACTCAGTGGTTGCTAATTTCCATCTTCACGATGGGTTGTTGTGCCATCTGGGCCATCAATATGTTCCATCAGGTGAGTGTGTGAAGATGATTTGGGAATCTCACTACAATCGGGTGGCAGGACACTTTGGCGTCGAAAAGAAAGTGGCAGTGCTTCAGAAACATTTCTACTAGCCAAAACTTCGACAGGATGTCAAAAAGTATATTAGGTCCTGCACTGCCTGTGATATTTTCGAGCCGACCACTAAGAAACAGGGCATGTACACCCCTCTGCCTACTCCTGACAAGTCATGGGAATCCATCTCAATGGACTACATGTCGAGCCTCTCATCCACCAAGAGGGGCAATGATTGTGTCTTTGTGGTTGTTGATCGCTTTTCCAAGATGGTGGTTATGGTCGCCTGCAAGAAGAACATCACCGTAGAGGCCACTGCCAGGATATTCTTTGAAAACATCTGGGTAAACTTTGGGATCCCAAAAGCCATTGTCTCAAATCATGACAGTCGGTTCCTTAACACATTATGGTCGAGCCTCTGGTCATTGCTGGATACCAAGCTCACCAAATCCACTGCCTTCCACCCCCAGACAGATGGCCAAACTGAGGTCATCAATCAGATGATCATACATATCCTATGCATGAACAATTCCAAGCACCCCCTCACATGGGATGAGAGTCTTCCCTATGTCCAACATAGCTACAACCGAGCCCTGCATATCTCAACTAGCCACATCCCCTTTTAGGTGGGGTTGGGATTCCAACCATTGGGCCCCATGGATGTTGCACTACCCTTGGTGACCACCTCGGCCGACTCGTCCCCTGCTCCACCAGAAGCTGAAAAATCCACGCGGTTCATTGAGCGGATCTAGCACATCCACCAACAGGTTCAGGATATTTTATAGAAGTTTGATGCCAAGTACAAGCAGCGCCATGATCAACATCAGGTGCCACATAAGTTTCAAGTGGGCAACAAAGTTTCGTTGCACTTGCAGAAATAATTCCTTACAGGGCCCCATCGAAAGCTTCACCAACTTCGGTATGGGCCATACACCATTAGCAAAGTTGTGGGTGACAATGATTTTGCGTTGAACATTCCCCCTTTACTTGGTCTGTACCCAGTCTTCAACGTGGCTCTCCTTCGGCCATATTTCCCACCATTATTGGACACCTCGGAGATAGCAGAGTAGTTGAGACCAATAGAGCTCAACCCTAACTGCATGCAACAGGAATCCAGTTATCAGATTGTGGACACAGAGATCAAGGGAACCCGACAGCAAAGGATCCAGCTTTATCGAGTTGTCAAAGCAAGGCAGCTCCTGCACCAAGGCAAGTGGCTCATCCGGGGCTAAATTCAACAAAAATTTCCTCATCCGATGGGGGAAATCAATGTAATGGAGACCATTGCTTCCTAAGGGAGAAGTATTAATCCAAATGGATGTCGGTGGCCTCCCACCTATTCCAACTAATTCATTTTGGCAGTTTTCGAGTTTGGCAGTTTCTTTTTCCTAGTTTTCGGCTCCCTGACTTGTGGGGCCATTTTGAAGCTCTAAACAGGGTTTTTAGGGCTCACCATAGTCGGAAATGGCCTTTGATAAATATAAAAAAAATGTGTAGTCCTCGGATATACCTTTGCAACAGGCTATCATGCGCCTAAAACGGAGATCGTATGAAAAAGTTACGACCCCGGGAAGTTGATGTACTAACTTTACCCAAACGGGGCCCACATGACTTTTGGCACTTCATCTCCTAGGGTTAGGTTTTTGGATGTCTAGGGTTTTTGACATTGCTATTTATTTTAAAAAGGCCTTCAGAGCCTCATTGTAATCGTATTCTTTGAATGAGCGCAACCTTCACATCTCTTCTCATAGATAAGCCGCCACCATTCCAGCAAGCAAGTTTTCCGCTGCATTTTACAGTTTCAACTTATTTTCTTATTGAATAGAAAACCAGTTTTACTGTATCTCTATTATTCTGTGTTAAGCATATTTTAATAATCTGTATTCATTTCGTTCTGCTCATAAAATCCTTATTAGTGGTATCAGAGCGGTCTGCTACTTGTCGTCTTAATGCATGTCCCCAATGAGATCATGGTACAAAGAATTGGGTTTCGAGCTTGTTTCTCTTGAGGACAAAGCTCTCACACGCCCAAATGACCTCTCATGGTAGGAGAAAAGAAATATGATGGTACAGGATATCCTTTCAAAAATTTTCTTGAGGAATCCCTCACGCAACAGAGGAACAAGATGATGGATAGTTTCTCACAAATCCTTCGACGACTACCAACAGGCGACAGATCTTCCTCGAGCGGAGGTGTCTCCCCCTTCTAGGTACAAATCAACTTCAATATTCCTATATTTGAAGGTCAAATAGACACAAATGTTGTAGACAAGTGGTTGAATCTACTAGAAGGGTATTTTTCTGTCCATAACGTTTCAAATAGAGAAAAAATTACTTTTGCGCTCCTCAAAGTCGTTCCCCATGTCAAAGATTGGTGGGAAACTTTCTGTGAGAAAAAGGAAATAGAGGAACCCTCCAGGGCCATGCTCAAGTCATTCGGCTCTCGATACTCCATGTCTAGGACCTATGGGCCTCGAGACATGATCTCATTAGTTATCCCTAGGGTAGGTGATAACAGTGACAAGGGATTTTATGGTATTCACACCACTTTCCCATGTCCTTCTTCGACTTTTCATTACCCTTCTTGGGTTGTGGCTTGGACTGGTTGTCCCAAGAGCGGTGATATTTTCTCTGTCCCTTGTTTGGTGGCTTAGGACTATCATTTCCTTACTTCGACTATGAGGAATTTGCAGATCCAAACTCTTGCCTCTTCTACTTAAATTTCTGCTCGATCTTGAAAGCATATCTATAAGCCGCACCTAATGATGCGACAACCTTAAACTCCATTTCTGTTTGAATGTATCTGTGCAAACATTCACAGTATTTGAGCACCATATGTCATTCAGAGTATTGGATAACCAATTTGGTGCACATAGTGTGGAAAATATTGGTGAAATTTGGTATTGTTTGGTCCCTTTATTGACGCAACGTGGTCCATCTTGTGTATCGGTCCTTGTAGCTTCCAACAGGGTAGTATTGTTCTTTAATGGCATGCTTGAAGGAATCCTAGGTGGGGGTGACCATAAATATTATAGATTCCTCTGTGGCCTTTGCTCAGAGTATGTATCCCACTAGTCCTTAACATGGGGGCCGACCTCTAGGACTACAAAAATAATCTTTTCCCTATCGGAAAAATTGTGGACCGAAAAATACCCTTCGAGCATATTCAACCATTTATCTACAACATCCACATCTATCAGTGCTTCAAATAATGGAATATCAAAATTTACTTGTACCTTGAAGGGGGTTGTGTGGTCTCTTGATGAAGATGTGTCTCATGTGGGCAGCCGTCGAAGGATCTGTACAAAGTTGTCCATCATCTCGTTCCTTTGTCGCACAAGGAATTCCTCAAGCAACATTTTAAAAGGATCTCCTACTCCATCATCTTTCTTCTCGTCCCTGATGAGTTGCAGTCAGTTTCGGCATGACCGATCTTGTAAAGGCTCGACTGGTTCGAGTCCCAGCTTCTTGTACCCAGATCTTGTCAGGGACATGCACAAAGAAAAACAAATGAAGAGCAGACTGATCTGATACCATTGATCCAGATTTATGAGAGGAACAAAATGAATAATAGATTGAATACCATAACACAGAGATATGGAGAACTGTAGAAGATATCCAGTGAACAATAACTTCTATTGAATAAATAAAATAGGATGAAACTGTAAAACTGCAGAACTAAAACAACTTGCTCGAATGGTGGTAGCTATCTCTGAGAAGAGATGTGGATGCTACGCACATCCATCTGAGCATAATGATTACAATGAGGTTCCAGAGGCATTTCTAACATTACTCATGAATTCCAAAATCATAGACATCCAAAAACCTAACCCTAGGAGATGAAACACCAACAATTATGTGGGCCCCAATGGGTAAGTTGGCACCTCAACTTCCCAGGGTCATATCTTTTGCATACGACCTCCATTTTAGGTGCGTGATAGCACGTTGGAAAGGTATTTTTGAGAACTAAAAATTATTCCATCAAAGTCTAACTCTGTCTACAGTTTGATTGTGGCAAGCCAAAAAAACATTGTTTAGGGTCCCAAAACGGCGTTGGAAGTACAGAAATATGTACTGACATGAAAACTTTCAAAATAAGCCAATTGGATTAGGTGGGAGGCCACCAATCTCCACCTGGAAACTGTGTAGGGCCTCATATAGCCCCATAAGTGTATAACCCACAATTAAAAATAAGTACAGAAGAACGTGCTGAAAAAACTGTCAAGAGGAGCCAGTTGGAATAGGTGGGTGGCCACCAATATCCACCTGGATCAGTAAGTTAGTACATCAACTTCCTAGGGACGTAACGTTTGCATACGATCTTCGTTTGGCGCACACAATAGCTTGCTGGAAAGGTCTTGAAGAGGAGCTTCATTTTGAGGGCTCAATCATGATCATAACTATCAATGAGGTGCCCGATTGTAAAAAAACATCTTTTATGCCCTCAAAATGGCCCCTGAAGTTTAGGACCCGAAAAAACTGCTAAAAATAGTAAATTTCCAAAAAACTATTATGATCCAGGTTGAATAGGTGGGTGGTCACCGATATCCTCCTGAATCAATCCTCCTCCATTAGGAAGAAATGGTCTCCATTGCATTGATTTCCCCCATCTGATGAGGAAATTTCCGCTGAATCTGACCCCAGGTGAGCCACTTGCCTTGGTGCAGGAGCTGCCCTGCTTTGACAACCCGATAAAGCTGGATCCTCTGTTGGCGAGTTCCATTGACCTATGTGTCCATGATTGTTACACATTATTTTTGTCATCCCTATGACCATTAATGATGTAAACCTATCTGTTTCCTTCAGAGGGGTCAGTGGCCTGAGTTCCCGAAGAGAGAAGGGAGAAGAACTTTTCCTGAGAAAAGAAGTTGCATTTTCCCTTGTAAAAACCCTGTAAAAAAGGAAGTTCGCAGGTTGCTATGTAGGCAGGGTGTGAGAATGCCTGATTCTCACAGGTTGCAACATAGCTGGGTTGCGAGAGGTTCACAGGTTGCTCTATAGGTAGGGTGTGAGAATGCCTACACGTGGGAAAAACGAGCATTTTCTCGAATCTTCTAGAAGGAGAAACCTCCATGGTGAGGTGGCATTTGAATGGTTTGGATCTTACTCGCTTTCAATATTTAGTGGGATCATCCTAACCTCCTCACCTTATCCTCTTCAACTTATAAAAGGAGAGGAGTTCTCATGGAGAAAGTTAGCTTTGGTCAGCTTTGGAGCTTTTGGGATTGTTAGCTTGGTTAGAGTGGCTTTGAGATTTGCTTTGTCAAGATAGATTGTGAGTAGTATCAGATCTATGCTCTCAGAATTCTTGGAGTGGAAGTGTGTGGGGAATGAAGGACAATTGGAAGGGACCTTACGACATCAAGGCCATGGTTGTAATCTCTTTTTCACATTTAATATGATACAGTAATATGATTCTTTCCTATAAAGCTTATTGTGTTTTATTGTATGATTCCTTGATCACATACATAGGTTTATATTGAGTTTATGCTATTACTATCACTTTGGTTGGTTGTGTTCTTTTGCAGGATCGTCATGGTATGAGCATTGGAACGGAGCTAGGATGGTGATGGAGAGAGGAAGCGACATTCAAACGGTATGTCACTCATCCCTCTTTAGTTAGTAAATTCAATATCTAAAACTTAAGGAAAGCGTCATGTTCTAGTGTGTTTTGTTCTAGATCTAGGTGGATCTAGGGAGATCAATTAGTGTCCACACCTATCGATTAGTCCGATAACAACGATATGATTAGTGGATACTTGTTTCATGTAGTCAGGATTGAGCTTTTTTGGTGTCAATTGTTCTTCTATCTCTGAGGTGTCCAGTAATGGTGGAAAAGATGGTCGAAGGAGGTCCACATTGAACACTGGGTGCAAGCGAATGAAGGGGGGAATTTTGAGCTCAAAATCATTGTCGCCCATAGACTTGGTGATGGTGTAAGGTCCATAAGGGAGTGGATGAACCTTCCGATGAGGCCTTGTAAGGCGTTCTTTCTATAAGTGCAACCAAACTTTGTCTCCCACCTGAAATTGGTGTGGCACTCGATGTTGATCATGGTGTTGCTTGTACTTGGCATTGGACTTCTATAAAATATCCTAAACTTGTTGGTGGATGTGTTGGTTCTTATCAACGAACTGAGTGGATTTGTCAACTTCAGTGCGAGTATGCGACGATTTTGCCTGGGTGGCCGCAAGGGGTAGTGCAACTTCCATGGGATCCAATGGTTTAAATTCCAACCCCACCTGAAAGGGTTTATGGCCGGTTGAGATATGTATGGATTTGTTGTAGCTGTGTTGAACATAGGGAAGACTCTCATCCCAAGTGTGGGGGTGCTTGGAGTTGTACATGCGTAGTATGTGCATGATCATCTAGTTAATGACCTTGGTGTGTCCATCCATTTGGGGGTGGAAGGTAGTGGATTTGGTGAGATTGGTGTCCAGTAGTGACCAAAGGCTCATCCAGAATGTGTTGAGGAAATGGTTGTCTTGATATGAGATAATAGTTTGTGGGATCCCAAAGTGTACCGACACTCTTTCAAAGAAGAGCTTGGTAGTGGCCTCCGTTGTGATGCTTTTCTTGATGGCGGCCAAAATCACCATCTTGGAAAAGTGATCAACAACCACAAAAACACAGTCATTTCCCCACTTGGTGGATGGAAGGCCTAACATGTAGTCCATTGAGATGGATTCCAAGGGCCTATCAGGAGTAGGCATAGGAGTGTACATGCCTTGTTTCTTATTTGATGGTTTGGAAATAGCGAAGGCAATGTAGGACCGGATAAACTTGATGACATCATGTCGAAGTTTCAGCCAGTAGAAATGTCGTTGCAACACTGTTGTTGTATTTTCCACATCAAAGTGTCATTCCATCTGACTGTAGTGGGCTTCCCAAATCAGCTTCACACGTTCACTTGATGGAACACAGAGATGGCCCAAATGGCACAACAACCCATCCTCAAGATGGAAATTGGTGATAGTTGTGTTTGTGCCCAACATCTGGTAGGTGTTGGTGAAATCAGGATCTATCTCATAGAGGTGGGGCCATCTGGAGATCTTGTGGCCACAAGAGTCTAGTACCATGGTGAGTGCCACGATTGGAGGTCAACTTAGGCAATCAATAACTTGGTTGGTACTAATTGTTTTATACTTGATGTTAACGTGGAATTGTTGCAAGTATGTGGACCACTTCTAATGGCAGTCATTCTGCAATTTGCCTTGTGTCTACATGAACTGCAACAACTTATGATTAGTGTGGATGAGTGTCTCCTTCTTGAGAATGTAATGCCTCCACTAGCAGTAGGCTTGCATAATGGAGTACATTTCTTTGTCATAAGTAGGGTACTGACGAACAACATCAGATAGTGTCTCACTATGATAGGCCACGGGGTGGCCATGCTGAGTGAGGACTACACCCACAACATAGTCTGAAGCATCTGTCTTGATATCAAAGGGTTGTTGCAGGTAATGTAATGAACACACTTGAGTTGAGAAAAAGCATTGCTTCAAATCATCGAATGCTTGTTGTTGCGACAATCCCCACAATGTTTTCCTTACCACCATGCCTAGTTGCTTGGCTGAGAGGCCATGCAATATGGGAGAATCCCAACATGAACCTACGATATAAATTTCAAAGGACTAAGAAGCTTCGAAGCTTAGTGAGCATGGTTGGGGATGTCCAATCACAAATGACTTGGATCTTAGTTGGATCCACATCCACACCATGCACATCAACAATGTAGCATAGGTACTAAATTTTGTCCATGTTGAATGTGCCACAAGTGTTCTGCCCATGTCTTGTTGTAGATGAGGATGTCATCTAGATACACCAATACAAAAAAATTAGTGAAATGACGCAAGATATTATCCATCATCCTTATGAAAGTTGTTGGGGAATTTGTTAGACCAAACGACATGACCAGCCATTCAAAAAGACCTTCTTTTGAATTGAAGGCAGTCTTCCATACATATGTTTGGTCTATTGGGACCTAATGGTAGTCAGACTTCAGATCAATCTTACTGAAGTATTTGGCTCCCTTGAGCTGATCAAGGAGATCATCGATTTAGGGAATCGAGTACCGGTTCCTAATTGTGATTTTATTTAGGGCCTGATAATCAATTCAGATTTGCCAGGTCCTGTATTTCTTCTGCACCAGCACTATTTGGCTTCCCCAAGATGATGATTTGGGTTGTATGTTCCCCTTGTGGAGAATTTATTGGATCTAACGCTTTATCTCCTCATTTTATAACATAGAGCGATGATAGATTGGCCCATTAGGTAGCGGTGTGTCAAGGGTCAGATCGATGGAATGCTTGACGTGATAGTGCAGAGGTACCCCAATAGGTGAGGAGAATATGTCTTTGTATTCTTCCACGACCTTATTCACTTTCTTCTGCTATGTGGAGAGGTCGGTCGTGGAGGCCATGGATGTGGTTGCAATATTTCACTCACTTTGAGAGCGAATCATGAAGAAGACAAACTTCCTAGTATGAGAGATGACCTTCCTGCATTTCTTTGTAGAGATCAAGAAAATAGCACTAGGTGGGAATACCTCGAGTATCCTGTACAATTTCTTGTTCAAAGTAATAATAACATTGTGAGGCCTAGACTCATATACAACACGATGTTTCCATAAATAAGGTTGGCCCAAAAGAACATCACAAACTTCAAGGGGAGCAACATCACATAATACCTCATCTTCGAAGGGCTTGATGTCGTTAGGCAGGAGACACTGTTGGTTGGCAAAGATCGCTCCCTTGGCGAAGCCATTTGATGGTGTAGGGTTGTGGGTGCGGCATTGTTGGCAGGGCTAGTAGCTTGACGACCTTCACTGAGATGAGGTTCTTTTGGCTATCGCTATCAATGATGAAGTGCTGCAAAGTGTCATTGATATGAGGTTCTTCTGGATACCACTATCAATGATGAAGTGTTTCTTAGTGCCTTTCACCGAAATATGTGAATGAAAGAGGCACTCTCCTTTCCTTGGCTCATCAGGTTCACCGGGCTAGATCTGGGTCGTAGGAACAGTGGCACTGTGTTCCACATCAATGATCTATCTCCCCTTTTTTGGTTATGAATCAGAGTCGGAACCCACATCTGATTTAGAGGCTTTCACCTCAGCCACCAATAAATACTTTGAGCGGCAATCAACAATGTTATGTCAAGGGCTCTTATGGAAGTCACACCACTTCCTGGTATCTTTCTTTATCTTTCTGTTGTCCTTCTTTGCTTGTGGCTTAGAATGGTTTTCCTAAGGTTTCCCATATTTTCTCTGTCCTTTTTTCTACAGTTTGGGGCTGCCTTTACCCTGCTTCTACTGTGAGGGTTTCCCAAACCCAAACTGCTGCATATTTTGTTTAAGCTTCTGCTTGATTTTGAAGATATATCGATAGTCCGTGCCCAAGGATGAGATGTCCAAAAAATCCATTTCTTCCTAGATGTATCTATGCAGACCACCATGATACCTTAGCACTAGATGTCGCTCATAATATTTGATAGCTAGCTTGGTGCGCAAGGTAAGGAAGATATTTGTGAATTTTTGCACTACTAGGTCCCTTTCCTACCGCAGTGTAGTCCATTTTGTATACAAGTCGTCATAACTTCCAACAATGTAGTATTGTTCCTTAATAACATCCTTGAAGGATTCCCAGGTAAGTGTGACTATAAATAATGAGGGTTCCTTTGTTTCCTTTTTCTCACATAAAGTCTCCCACCAATCTTTGACATGGGGAACGACTTTGAGAAGAACAAAAGTAATATTTTCTCTATTCGAAAAGTTATGGACAGAAAAATACCCTTCTAGTAGATTCAACCATGTGTCTACAACATTTACGTCTATCCTACCTTTAAATATAGGAATATCAAAGTTGATTTGTACCTTGAAGGGAGTGGCACCTCTGCTCGAGGAAGATGCATCGCCTATTGGTAGTCGTCGAAGGATTTTTGCAAAATTATCCATCATCTCGTTCCTTTGTTACGTGAGGGATTCCTTAAGCAACAGTTTGAAAGGATATCCTATCCCATCATATTTCTTTTCTCCCACCATGGAAGGTCACTTGGGTGTGCAAGATATTTTTCCCTCAAGAGAAACAAGCTCGAGACCCAACTCTTTGTACCCTGACTTTGTCCGGGACATGCATTAAAAACGACAAGGAGCAGAACACTCTAATACCATTGATCCAGATTTTATGAGCATAATGAAATGAACACGGATTATTATTATTATTATTATTTAACACAGAGACACAAGGAACAATAATAGAGATACAATAAAATTGACTTCTATCCAATAAAGAAATATGATGAAATTGTAAAATGCAAATTGAAACAAGCTTGCTAGAATGGTGGCAACTTATCTCTAAGAAGAGATTTGATGGATGTTGTTGGTTGTAGAGCATGATTATCTTCCCAATTCAGAGGTTTGTTTCAGCCATGATTGGACCCCATTCCCTAATGGGGGGTGTGGGGGGGCTGTCCCCCCTATTAATGTCACCAGGGTGTCCAGGGAGGGTGGGACGACAATTTTTGTAGCCCCCCCCGGCAGGGGATTCGAGGGAAATGCCTCCGAAGTGAAATATTGGGAAAAAGTGCCTTGTAAAATATTGTAATTTCGTAGTCAATATGGATCGTTCATTATAAGGTCACAAATCTAATGGTAGAAGTTTTGTTAGGGTTTTTTTCCCTAGAAGGAAACCCTATTTTATGAGGAAATTATATTGCGGCTATGTATGATGATGATTATTGTACTATGAGAGAGGAGATTGTGAGAGAAAGAAGAGGAATTTATAGCAGGTGTGCTATAGGTTGTATCCCTTAATTTTTCTAGATAATAAAAAGGAAGGAATTTGCAATTTCTCTAGTGGACATAGCCCACACTGGGTGAACCACGTATATTTGTGTCTCTACTGTATTGTGTATCTTCTGTGTTTTATTTCTGCATTTGTTTTATTTTTTTGTTCCATGATCCTATTTTTCTAACAACTGATATCAGCGTGAAAGGTAACTAGCAGGAAAAGAGGGTTCCTAGTTTGAGTGGGAGCAATGGCGGAAGATGGAAATTTTAGGGTCGAGAAATTTAACGGTCAAAACTACCAGTTATGGAAAATGAAAATGGAAGATTACTTATATTAGAAGGATCTATTCCTACCATTGGGCAGAATAGCAAAAAAGTCGATGACCATGAAGGATGAAGAATGGGAGGTTCTTGACAAAAAGGAACTAGGAATGATACGACTGATCCTGGAAGCGTCGGTGGATTTCAATATTTCAAAAGAAAAGACAATGAAGGAGCTGATCGACGCATTGGCTTAACTGTATGAAAAACCCTCAGCGTCCAATAAGGTATTTCTATTAAAGAGATTATTTAATATGAATATGTCAGAAGGTGGTTCTGTTGCAGATCATTTAAATGAATTTAATATGATTACTAATCAACTAAGTTCTGTAAAAGTGGACTTTGATGATGAGGTCAAGGCTCTTCTAATCCTATGCTCATTGCCAGAAAGATGGAATGGCTTGGTCATGGCTGTAAGTAACTTTGTCTCTGTTTCAAACACTCTAAAATTTGATTATGTTGTTGGTGTTATCCTTAGCAAGGAAATGCGACGGAAAAGCACAGGTGAGACATTAGGTAATGTGTTAAACATGGAGAACAAGGGAAGACAAAAGGATAGAGGAAAGGGCTCAGGAAACCGTGAGAATTTTAGGAAGGACAGATCCAAATCCAGATTGGGAAAGATAGAGTGTTGGAATTGTGGGAAGAAAGGAGATCTGAAGAAAGACTGCAAAGCTCCAAAGAAACAAAGAGATGGACAACACGAGGAAAATCAAGAAGAAAATGTAACAGGTGATGTGTTACAAGATGTTTTGATTCTTTTTGTAGATAATATTTCTGAGTCTTGGGTAGTAGATTCAGGGGCTTCATTTCATGCCACACCCCATAGGAAACATTTTCTAGATTATCTTCAAGGTGATTTTGGACATGTTCATTTGGGTGATGATGCACCATGCAAAATTTTTGGAATGGGTAAGGTACAAATAAAAAAAAAAGAATGGAAACCAATGGTTGTTGAAAGAGGTAAGACATGTTCCATATCTAAGGAAAAATCTAATTTCAACAAGGCAATTGGAAAGTGAAGGTTGTATATCTATATTTACAGATAATGCATGGAAGGTCACCAAAGGATCATTGGTGATATCAAAAGGAGAGAAGGTAGGTGCATTGTATTTATGTACTGGTAATATTGATTCTTCTATCTCTTTAGCTTCTACATGAGTGGATACAACACTTTGGCATCATAGGCTTGGACACATGAGTGAGAAGGGGATGCATATACTTCACAAAAGGAATTTGTTGCCAGATCTTAAACAAATTGTTTTGGATTTCTATGAGCATTGTGTTTATGGAAAACAAAAGAGAGTTAGGTTTCTCAAAGTCGGAAAAGAAAAGAAGAGTGAAAGGTTAGAGCTTGTGCATACATATATATGGGGACCATATCATGTATCATCCCTTGGTAGCTCTTGTTATTATGTTTCTTTTATTGATGATGGAACTAGAAAAACTTGGGTTTATTGCATTCGACAAAAATCTGATGTTTTTGACACTTTTAAGAAATGGAAAGCTTTAGTTGAGAATGAGACAGGAAAAAGGTTGAAGTGTCTCAGGAAAAAGGTTGATGTGTCTCAGATCAAAAAATGGAGGTGAATATTGCAGCAAGGAGTTTGATGATTACTGTTCATACCATGGGATTTGTAGAGAGAAAACAATTTCAGGAACACCACAAGAAAATGGTGTGTGAGAAAGGATGAATAGGACAATCATGGAGCATGCAAGGGGTATGATATTGCATCCAGGGTTTCTCTTACAGTTTTGGGCAGATGCTATAAATATTGTTGTTTCCTTCATAAACAGAGGAACTTCAATCTCTTTGGATGGTGGAATTCTAGAGGAAGCATGGACAAGAAAAATGTAAACTATTCATTTCTGAAAACATTCGGTTGTGAAGCATTTGTCCATATTGATAAAAAAAAAATAGAACAAAGCTTGAAGCAAAATCCCAGAAGTGTACATTTATTGGATATGATGTTAATGATTTTGGTTATCCTTGTGGGATTATGAAAATCACAAAATCATTAAAAGTAGAGATGTCATATCCAATGAGAAGGTCATGTACAAAGATAAGTTGCAGAGAAAGAAACATTAAAAAGAAAAACCAGAATACACAATACTTGATGAGATCGCTGAAAAAGAAATTCCAAAGGTACCAGAAAATCAAAATGTACAACAACAGGAGCAACGGGCACCTCAAACTCCTGCAAGTGTTGTTAGAAGATCTACCAGGTTAAGTATACCCCCTAAATGATACTCTCCTTCATTGTATTATTTATTGTTGACTGATTTTGGTGAACCAGAAAGTTATGAAGAAGCAATGCAGGTAGACAATAAAAAGAAGTGGGAGAAAGGAATGAAAGAGGAAATGGATTCCTTGGTAAATAACCAGACTTGGGACTTGGTTCAGTTGCCTACAGGCAGGGATGATTTTAGGGGCTAAAGTTCTCTCATGGGCTAATTTTTCATGGTTTTTCCAAAAATGAGATTCACAATTTTATAAATGATTCACCCAAATTCTATAGGATAAAATTATTTTACCTTAAAAATCGCCAAAATTTTATAAAAACTATATAAAATCCTTAGAAATTTGAATATTTTTACAAAAATATTGCCAATTATTTATAGTTGGCATATGAAGGATGAGTAAGATTCGTCAAGGTTTCTACATTTGAAAATAAAGTTCCATCCTTAAAATCATCCTTGCTTACAGGAAAAAGAGCATTGCAGAATAAATGGGTTTACAGGTTGAAGGAAGAAGATGGAGGAAAAAAGAGGTACAAGGCTAGACTTGTTGTAAAGGGGTTTGCACAAAAGAAATGTATAGATTTTTATGAAATATTTTCTCCTGTTGTTAAAATGACTTCAATGAAGACTATTTTAAGTCTTGTGGCAGTAGAAGATTTGCATCTTGAACAGTTAGATGTAAAAATAGTTTTTATCCATGGAGATTTGGAGGAAGAGATTTATATGCAATATCCACAGGGGTATGAGGTCAAAGGAAAGGATAATTTGGTATGCAGATTGAAGAAGAGTTTGTATGGTCTAAAGCAAGCTCCAAGGAAGTGGTATTTGAAGTTTGACAGGTTTATGATAGAACAAGGTTATAGTAGATGTTATTATGATCACTGTGTTTATTTTAAAAGGCTAGAAAATGGAAGTTATGTTATCTTGATATTCTATGTATATGACATGCTTGTTGCAAGGTCTAATATGCAAGATATAAATGTGCTCAAGAAGACTAACTCATTTGCGATGAAGGATTTGGGTGCTGCAAAGAAAATCCTTGGTATGAGAATAAAAAGAGACAGGAAAAATCACAAATTGACATTGTCTTAGGGTGAGCACATAGAGAAGGTGTTGGAGGTTTAGAATGTAGAATGCAAAACCAGATTGTATACCTTTGGCCAGCCATTTCAAATTAACTAAGGAAATGTATCCCAAGACACAAGAGGAGATAAAATGCATGTCCATGGTCCCTTATTCGTCAGCAGTTGACAACTTGATGTATGTGATGGTTTTCACAAGACCAAATATTGCACATGCAGTGGGAGTTGTGAGAAGTATATGAACAATCTAGGTAAAGAACAATGAGAGGCATTAAAGTGGATTCTCAGGTATTTGAGAGGTATTTATACTCATGCATTATGTTTTGGAGGTTCATACATTGTTCTACAGTGATATGTTAATTCAGATATGGAAGGTGATAAAAATAGCATGAAGAGCACCATAGGGTATGTTTTTATTGTAGGTGGAACAACAGTGAGTTGGATTTAAAAACTACAAAAGGTTGTTTCACTTTCAAAAATAGAAGTAGAGTATGTTGCTGCTACATAGGCTAGTAAAGAAATGATTTAGTTACAAAGGTTTATGGAGGAATTGGGAAAGAAGAAGGAGAATAACAGTTTTTACTGTGACAGTGAGAGTGTCATTCATCTTGCAAAGAGATCAACCTTCCATTCAAAGACTAAGCATATACAACTCAGGTACCATTTCATACGATCTCTCTTAGAAGATGGACATTTGAAGTTGGAAAAGATACATACTATCCAGAATCATGCAGACATGTTAACAAAGGGAGTAACCAGAGAGAAACTGAATTCATGCTCAGTTTCATTTGGTCTTTAAGCATGAAGGTGAAGATGAGAAATTTTTCAGGTCCAAGGTGGAGTATAGTCTAGCATGTACAACAACAATGGAGTTGTTGTGATTAGTCTCCAAGTGGGAGATTGTCGGTTGTGGAGCCTGATTATATTCTTGATTCAAAGATTTGTTTCAGCTGTGCTTGGACCCCATTCCCTAAC
>ML790878.1:253379-291193 GCA_009831015.1 Picea engelmannii | reverse complement strand
AAACCTACTTCGACCTCCACGTTTCGAGAAGAGACTATGTGAGTGAAAAAAGTGACTTTTGTGTGTGAGTGACAAGTGTACCAAATTTTAGTTATTTAGATGTCACCTTGCAGCATGTGGACATCGCTTGGTCCTTTACAAGATTTTGTTTACCTAAATCAACTAGATGCCATTGGTACAACCTTGCGGAATTTTAAAATCCCTATGAGACTAGCATGTGGACATTGTGGTCCGTTACTATCCTTTAACTCCCTATGTGTGAGTTAATCTAGAAAAAGCAGGAAACTATCCTAGATTGAACATGTGGGCATGTGTGGGCCCGTTACAAACCTTTAAACTCTCCTAGTTTTCTGATCTAAGAAAGCAGAAATTTAAAACACTATTCTAGCTTTGTTTACATGTGGGCATGTATGGGACCGTTACAAGAATGCATTTGAAAAATGAAACTAAGAGGGGTCTCAAACAAAGCCGTTGTCCTCTTCTAAAAGTTTTGAAATTTTTAAGGGAGATGAGATCGTTTTCGCAATCTATTTCTGATTCTCAAGATCGCCTGAGGGCACGAGAGAAGAGCATACTTAAGATTGTTTACTTGCGACTTCTAGTCCCGACTGTGAGTTTAGATGTGATTTACAATTTGATGTTGAACTTAGATTCATGAATCAAAACAAGCCATCCACGTGGCTGAAAGCAAATAAGGGGAAAACGATTTTAATCCTCCTAAGTGCCTATGTTTGACTATCCCCTTTATAACTTGAGGGGCCTAAGTTGTGCAGTGTTTAAAGCATACATACATCATTGCTGAAAAGGAAAACTGACTTTCCCCACATCAAAACCTTACAATGAAAAATTTTGCTCAAATGCACGGCTATTAGTATGGACAGGTGCGCGTGTGCGCGCGGACTGTACGAAAAAACCAGAGCGCATGCGCGCGTCTGTGGGGTGCTAAACCCGCGCGCTTGTGAAAAATTACTGGTTCTCTCGATTCTGCTGTGAATCGGCTGGTTAACAGGTCGGCGAAAGTCGGTTTGAATCCCTGCAAGTTAAAAACAACAAAAGGAAAGCGAATTGAACCCAATTGAAAGAGGATTTAATACCTTACCTCCCCAGTGGAGTCGCCAGTCTGTTCGCGGTCAATCCGTCACCAGGTGAGAAAAATAGAGACCGCTCTGCATGTCCTGCTGGGTTCATCAGGACAGAACATCTGTGGCAGCAAAAGGGGTTAACAAAAAACAAAAAACACAACAGAATACAATCTATCTAACAGAAATAAACAAAAACGTCAAATATGAGACAAGGGAGTTATCAATGGTTTCAAGGCTTGATCTATTAGCAAAAACCATAGCACACGCTGAAGAAAGGGATAAGGGTTCCTCTTCCCTCCAGCGGAAGGTCCTTACAAAATGAACAGAACAGAAATGGGTGGTGAGAGAACTCTGGATTACACAGCTGATGCACTGGTTGTCAAAGGCTAGGCTCTGAGTCATCTGGACAGCGTAACTCTACTTTGAATTCTCTGCTGAAACAATGAGTCTTCACGGCTATTTATAGCAATTTCCAGTCGGTCACGTAACCAGCTTCCGGTGTAAACACGGACCTGTTTAGGGTTCTCTTAAGCCATAAATTCGCCGAATTTGCAGAGCCGACCCTGATCTGAGGGTCAAATCGTCTTGGGGGCCGGTCCACAGGCGGTCGGGAGGCCGACTTAAGCAATTAATGCGCCGTATTAGCAGATGCGCGGCTTTTTGTATGGACAGTCACACGTCGGGTGCGCATGCGCGCGTAACACGTTTTTGTCCCACGCATACGCGCGCACACCCTACTGCTGTAACGCGCCCTTCAATTTTTGGTTACTTTGTATAGTTTTTGACCCTTCTGGAATGCTGTGAACTTAATTCAGTGCCATGAATGACTTCATTGCTGTTTTGATGATGTGGAGTTCTTGTCGCCATGTGCAGACGAAATTTCAGTGATAACAATCTTGAAAATGTTATCAACAATATTTCCAAGGTATTTGGAGAGATGTCTAAGGGTGTTCCACCTGTTCAATATCATGCCCATGCTATTAATTTGCAGCCAGGAAGTGTCCATTCAAACTTCCATGTTTCTTTCTTAAACGATATAATTGGTGAAACAATATAATTGGTGACAAGATCCCAATCGAAACTATTTTACAAGAGAAAAATGGAGAATGGAAAATCATACTAGAACTAGAAACAATCCTTGAAACAAGTGTTAAGTTGTTGCAAAATCGAGCAATTACTGAGTATCTTGTCAAATGAAAGAACCTACCAGTGGAAGAGGTCACATGTGAAGATGAGTTCTTCATGCAGACACACCCATAGTTAGTCAAGTGTTGAGAAAAACACCTATTCGAAGAGGAGGGGCAATTTAATCCCTAGACAAAGCCCCATGTTAAACATAAAACCCATTATTAAGTTATTAAATTTTTAGTGTTATATCAGAAGGTCAGCTAGAACCTTTCATTATACCTTTTCATTATAATTGTACCCTTTGTCTCCTATATATATACCAAGGAGACCTGGTCTTAGGATCATCTTATCTTGTTTTGTACATTGAATGTGTTGTAAAATAAGGTTTCCCCTTCGAAGTGGACTACTATTCATTGACTTTTTATCATTATCAAGGCGTTGGTTCATAATAGACATTTATTAACTGTGATTAACTCTAGTTGGCCATTATTGATTATGAGTGACTTTCGTTGATTATAAGGAACTATGGTTGATTTTTAACCATTATAATTGACTCTAGTTGACCATGGTTGGCTGTGGCTGACTTTAGTTGATTATAGGTGACTATGGTTGGCTTTGGTTGACTTTATTGAATATGGTAGGGTTTGGCTTACTATAGTTGAATATGGTTTGCTTTATTGATAAGTGTTGACTTTTGTAGACCTTGGTTAATTATGGTGTACTATTGTTAGTTTGATTAACAATAGTTGACTTTAGTGGACTTTGCTTGACTATGGTTTATGTATGTTTACTATGGTTGAGTGTACTTAATTAGGTGAGTATGGTTGACTTTAGTTGAATATGGTCAAGTTTAGTCAATTTTGATTGACTATGGTTGCCTTTCATTAAGTATAGGTGATTGTTTCACTATTATTGGCTATGGTTGATGATCACTAACAAAGGTGGACTCTAATTGACTATGGTTGACTATTCCTTGCTTTAGTTTATTGTGATTGACCCTAGTTGACTTTGTTTCAATGCACCGTGCTTAATTATGCCTGACGTTGATTCACCATGATTGAATGTGTGTGCCTTTGGTCAAACCTTGTTGAATATGGTAAGGTTTTGTTATGACTGATTATGATAGAATTGGAATGCTTAAGATTTATTTTGGTTTACTATGATTGCATTGAGAGGAACTTTCTACAACCCAAGTGAGTGAAATGTGTCATGTGTGTAACACATGTCAGTACAAAAAAATGAATTAATATGAAACAAAAATACAATAAATATAATGTAGTTTCACAATTAAAATAAAAAAGATATATATTAAATTAGTCAAACATGGATACAATTACGAAATGGGTTCATATTAAATTTTGCAATTCAATATTGAAGAGATATGTTGGCCCAATATAATATTTTACACTAAAACTAAAGTAATAATAATAATGTTAGAAAGTAATAATAATAATGTTAGAAAGGATAACTCCCTAGGGAAATTTTATTGGTATTTTTTTATATTATTTTTTAGTGAATGAATTTGAGATGTCAAGTCTTTAATAGCCAGTTAAAAGTAATTAGGTGCATTGAAATAATGTACCATAGCTTTAATGTTAATAAATTAAGTAATATCTCTCCCATTAGCTACTCTCATACAAAAATCATAATAATACTTTTACACATTTAAGTTAAATAAATACAACTCATTAAAAAAAAATTAATATTTATTAACAATCGTACAGTCCATATTTGTCTCGCAAAGCTTTGAGCATACACTCTACTTTGCCATTTCATTTCACACTTCCTTAATTTGTTCATTTGAGCATGTGGCATATAAACAACACAATATAATCTTAAACAAGGGTAGTTGCGGAGCAACAAGTCCCTGCTAAGAAGGTAGAAGGGACTTGCTGCTCCGATAGACAAATTGATTGAGTATATTGTTGTAGCAGCATAATATATCACAACAGAGGTAATGACCCTATTGAAAAAAATATAATTAGCTACCAAACGGAAAAAAAAAATGCACGAACAGACAAATGCACAAATTTACCTGTATAATAAACCAAGCTGACCAGCTTATAAAAATCGCCACCACTAACAGGGAGGACTTCGTTAAATTCTCATGGGCTGCATTTCTGCCTGCATGGAGTCCTTCGTTAAATTCTCATGGGCTGCATTTTTTCTTGCCTTGGCTACTCTCAGGTGGAACGGTGATGACCATAGTTTTATAGCCATTACTCTGTATAATATCATTAACATTGCTCTACCCACGCAAACTGAGGTCTTGGGATCCTATTTTACCTTGTGCCATCACCCTGAATCGCTTCAACCTAAACAAAGTGTTTTTGAAATAGACTTGAGAACAAACCAAACAAACCTAGAGGTGGTGGACTGTAGCGTTTAACTTTTGAATTTGAAATTCAAATAGTCCATCCCATCACATTTATGATTTAGAATGCCCTCCCAACTCAGCCATCCTTTGATTACTCAACCATCCACAAATGATGACGGTGGTGCTAACAGAGTCAGGGTCTGAAAGAGGGGAGGACAGGAAATGGATGTCCAGAATCTGGGAGGAAGAGGAGGTCCGAAAATGTGCAAATCATTTGGATTTTAGCCAAATCAATTTTGTTATAGTTTGTTTTCCATTTGTTATAGAAAGATTTACCCCACTAGTACTATCTTGCACAAAGGGCCTTTTTCCATTTCCCTATGCAGACTTATCATCCCTTTTTTGATGAATCCAGAGCCAAAAATATAAAATTTTTCACATATATGCTCCCTAACTGCTATGAAAGATGTGTATACGCTTGTTGCTCCATTACAGCTCGCATATATCAGGATTTGTGCTAGAAAATACAAAATGAAGTCGGGTTTCCATGTCACGACAGGAGATCTCTGATCCTTGGCCTTCTATATACTGGAAACGTTTCGACTCAGCCCTTCAGTTGCATTCTGAAGGCTATAAGAGCACAATTTCGAGCAATGGAAAAGAGGAGAAAGCATTCAACTTTGAGAGCAAAGTTACTCTAGAGAAATTACTTCATATTGAGTCTGCATCCCTTTATCCCTCAAGTCTGAACACAGTGTTCAGCCCCCCAGCTCTTTCCCGATTGTTGAGAGGACCTCATTGCCTCTTTCCTATGAGCTTGTCGTTGGTGGAGGATTGAAGTGGTGGAGACCCAGTTGGAAGGAACTTGGTTCCTTGGTTTCGAACTGTGCCAACACAGAAGTTTGTAATGTTGACACTTCTGCTGATCAATTATTAATAGAAATACTCCTTTCCATCCTATTGGTATCTTGCAAATATATGATTTTTATCCATGGGCGTATTTGTAATGTTTATTAACGGATTATGTTATCTGATGTGCTAGCCCCTTATATATCATCACTGTATACTTGCTTTGCTTGTTTGTTGAGAACTTCTTGCAGGTATAAAGCTTTGGGTTAAAGTGCTCAACGGTGGAACGTCTTCAAACGTTGGATTGAGGTAGGCCTCTTTCTTATATTGCACATTAGTCTATATAGCATATGTTGGAATTGAGTTGATTTCTGCAGTCATACCTGTCTGTTGTGGTTTACCCCTGGCCATAGAGAGTTTTTGCCTCGTAACAAAAATGGCGACTCCGCTGGGGAGAGATCTTCCTTCTAAGGGTTGAAGTATTTTTTCTTCTTACATTGTTCTTTTTCCTTTGTGTTTCCTGTCGTATCACTGCTTGACAGATTCTGTTCACTCTGGGTCTAAGTTCTCAGCCTTTTACCCTTGCCTGGCCTTGTTTTAAAGGATATACACCCTTTTTGCCCTGACAGTTGCGTATACACGCTTGATTTATCGCGGTAAGAAGCATATATATGCTTTGTTATCCTGAATATTCACGTATACCACTTCTTCCTTGGTCTCTGGGTTGTTTTCTTGGCTGCTTGGTATTCTGCTCGAGTCATCATTTTTATACACGGTAGAATTTACATATCAGGTTGCTTATCAGTCCATGCATTTTCTTTTTGATATATTGAAACTACAAAAAAAATAGGCATTTTGCATTGGTTGGTATTTTTTGTCGTGGAATCTTTATCATTATCTTAGTTACATTTAGTGAAAGGTTGCATTTTACTTCTGAATTGCAGAATTGAAATTGAAAATTGCACTGTTTTATTAGCATATCATGCATTGAAAAGTTAAAGATAAACTTTGAATTATATTCATATTTATTTTATTGTAGAGTCATAACATCATGAGTTTCACTTCCATACCTTTTTGAGTAACCATGACCAATAAAATTTACGCTTTAAACTAAAATTGATTAGTCACAAATTTATTTATAGGGTGCACAAACTAGCCTAGGATTTAGTGCCTTGGAATAGGATTTTGTGAGTAAACTTCTCCAAGGAAATTAAATCAACATATGTGTCTGAGTCAGGGAGTTGAGAATTCCATTGTATAATTGGTAAGATTAGGAGGCTCCTCTCACACAGGATTTAAGCACGAGGTCATGTGAAGTTAGTTGAAGGGATAACCCCTAGATACTCACCTAGCATCATAGATATTTCTGTGGATTTATTCATATTTGGCAATCTTGCTAGTGCCCATACCTCTGTGAGAGGAGGTGCTTTCAAGGTTTTAGGCTTTTCTACCCTGCCCATATGATTGTTCGGACTTACGATTGTTCGCATGTGCATCCATTATATAGTGGTTGATTAGTTTCTTGACATTAGGTATCTCATAGGTTACTTGCAGGGGTTATTCTGCTTGTACCCTGAGTCAAATAAGGGTCGGACAACACACAACCTTTATGGAGGATTACCTCTCTAGGGGGATCTGACCGACTGGTTTTTAAGCCCACGAGGGCCCTTATAACTGATTATGTTACCTCCAAACTTTAGCAGGGAGTCTCAAGTCCCTCTTGGATGAGACATACCTTCTTTTGCGAGGGAGGCCACTCAACCAGTTTAGCTCGTTTGCATGCATATTGGCCGTTTGACTTTTTGGTATGCTCTTTGACTGCTAGTTGGCCCAGGAGTCTGTTTTGGTTTTATTATCATGGATGGAGGAATTCCTTTCACTCCTCCGTTCACTGCTACCCAACCCATGATGCCTACTCAGTTCATGGGGACAAACCCTTCCGTTTTTTACAATGGTATGAAGAATTACAATGCTCAGTTTGCACCTTGGGTCTCTAGTCATGCTTCTGTTGATATGCCTTCCCACGTGCAATCCTCTCCCCGGTCCGCATATATGAATCCTAGCATTAGACCCGGGGGCACTATGGCTCCCATGCCTACTTCCTCGTTTGATATGAGTCGTGTTCCCTTTAGGGGTTGGAACCTTCCCCCTTATCAACCCAATGCTAGATATGCCCTTTTAGGAGCTAGTGCTCAGATGGATGCTTATTCCACTTATTGCACTCCACCCATGTATCTTTTGTCTGCCATGTCAGTTCCATTGAACACTTTTTCCATGACAGGTCCTCAAGTACCCCCAGTGTTTCATACAGGGAAAATCAATTTTATGGTTCGAGCTACTCTCCTTACGGAGCCCCTTCGCAAGGGGGAAACATATATCCTCACTCAAATAATTCTTATCCTACCTCGATCTCATTGCAGACATCAGTGATGATGCCTGTTCAAACTTCTTCAAACCATTTTGGCATGAACCAACACGTTTCTGAGCAAAGACGAGGAGTACACGAGGATCCTTTCTGGTCTACAGTGTTTCAGACTCAACCTTTCCCCGTACCTTGGAATCAAATACCACAATATATCGCTAGCCCAGTCACTGTCAGTCACACTGGTGCTCCATCACCAACCTCTGCCAGTCATTTCGGCGATGTGTCGACGTTTTCTATGAATTACGACAACAGCTTGCACCCAACCTTTGCCAATCATGTTGGGGGCACCATCCTCTTCACCCCGAATCATAGCCATGTTACGTCTCCAGCTCCTATTTCTCATACCGAGGACGACTCTCTTTCTCCTAGTAGTTACATCGAGAAACCTAGACGTCTCAAACGTAAGCCTAAATTCCTTTGTAGCACTTGTGAAGGAAGTCACCTTACCCTCTTGTGTCTGGTCACTACCAAGATACCAACAGTGTGGGGCTCACCCAAGAGCTCTCCAAGTTTTGAGACATCCCTAGTTTCCCCCCACACCGCTTCTCCATTGGTTGTCTCGGTAGTTTCACCGACGAAATCCCCCTCTGACCTCACCCCCTTGATTGAGGGTGAAGTGTTTTCTTCCCCCGTTACTATACATCCTCTTCAACCTATAATTGAAGAGGTAGTCACACTAGTGCAATCTCTAGTTAATCCTACTCTCTTTACAGAAAGTGAGGTGCCTGCTAGTCATGTCATCAACATTCCCCCTGCTGAACACAAGAGATTTATTCTTCCTCCAAGTCTTGCCGAGGTCCCCTTCGATTAGGAAAACCTGATGGGGCATCCCATACCCCCACCTATGTCTTTTCCACTAAGAGACATTATTCGAACCATACTTCGTTAGCTCTTTCTCCTCTTTGACTTGGAGATCGTTGGGTTTTCCCAAGCTTTTGTCAGCTATCCACAAGGTACTGAATTTCGGCAGAAGGTCGGGATGGGAGCCTTGGCCTCCCCATTTACATGTTGATTAGAACAGCAAAAACGAGTCTTAGTTAAGCTCTTTTCTGACTCATATAAAAAACCGAAAAGATCGTTGAGTGATTTGTCCCTTTCACACTCGTTAAAATTGGATTTGAAAGATCATGAGTCTTAGTTAAGCTCTTTTCCGACTCGCTATCAAAAATAGAAAAGATTGTCGAGTGAACTTGTCTTTTTCACACTCGAAAATTGGATTTGAAAAGACGTCTATTTGGCACAAGTTTATTCCTTTTTTACACCAAATAGACTAAAAGACATAAAAAAGGACATTTTTTGGCATCAAGTTGTGATTGCATCTCATGCCCTCGCTTGTAGTATTGATCCTTTAGCCGGTTCTCGCTTTGCATTATAAACCGTTGCCTAAGCAGTTTTGCATCCTCAACCAAGCAGAGCCTTGTTTTTATCCTTCGCAATTTGACACCCTATACCCCGAAGGGAACATCACCCCGAGTGTCCATCTCCTGCATGCATTTCCTTGCATTGAGCATAGGTACGTTCCACTGCTGGAACTAGTTTTGCTTACTTGCAACACTCATTCCCTCCTCTGTATCATAGCATTCATTTGTTATGAAAAAAAAAGGACTGGCAGGAAGGGAGTACTATATTGTAATTGGCAGCAGTCGTGTCTCCTTTGAACATAGCAAAAAGTTATTGATTCCTCGTGTCATCTTAATTTTGGATTTAGCATGGCCTTAGGAAGCTAATCTCGTTACATAGTTTTCTCTACTGACTGGTTATTCTTCCAGTCCCTATGGAGAACATTATTGATGCCTCCTGCATCTAATAGTTACACCATTGAGTCTATGTTGCCTGAGTCCACCATATGTCTCATGCTCTTGTTCAAAGGAAGTTTATCAACCTGTGTCGGCCACTCCTCAGAAATCTTGACTTTGCATGTCGTCCATACCCTCGGTTTGTCTCAGAATCACATGATACTTTGGTCTTATCAGGAACCCTGGCCCTACTTTCATCATTTGTAGGTCACCTTGAACCCAACATTCAACATTTCATCATTGGTCATTGACTGGGTGGTTTCCCTTGTGTTCGACGGCAAGACATCTATTCACACTTTGGGATTCGTGCAGTGTCTTGGATGCCATTAGCCTTATTGGTGGTTTCCTCGCCTTTGTCAGCAATTTTTCATCATTGGCTGCTATTTAGAGGGTCTTTTCATGTACCGCTTGCATTTGGCACATGGGAAAGACGCACAAGGTCATTGGTTCATGAACATGTTCTTCATCCAATCTCCACCAAATTATGAAGCTCCTGCTTTGTTCCTCGTGCTGACTGATGAGAGATGCCTCAATTCTCTCCTTTCAGTGGGTCTCTTTCCATCAACTTTAGCTCATTTATTTTGGATATGGGACCTAGAGTTTTATGAGTACCTTGAGGTTTGCAGTCATTAGTGGCATGCTCTCTTGCCATTGACAGATGGGAATACATCAATGTCTCCTGATCAATGGATCTCTCAAGTGTTCGACACTGACTCCTTTATTCACACTTGTAGAGATGTACTCGATGCCTTGATACCTACTTTCATTATTGGTAGGTTGTCTTGCGTTTGTTAAAGGTATACCTCAATGATCGGTAATCAAATGATGTCTCATTTATTCACATGATGTAGACTTGCACCATTGTCGGATAGTGTAGAAAACTTGAAGACATCACTATGTGGCCGCAGCTTTCCTGAGTTGTTTCTTCTCTTTCATTGGACCAACACCTATTTGACTTCAGTGATCATGGGAGATCAGATTATACTTCGTGGTATATAGATATCTTCAGATTGATTTTGAGACTGGTTTCAATGGGCCTTGTTCGTGACTATGACATCTTTGGCATGTAACCGAATTTGTATCTTGCTTATTCATGGCCATGAACATTCTTTGGTATATTTTCCACATGGATCTGCATTGTATTTTTGGCAGCCATGTATGCAAAGTTAGTACATAATGTAATAAGGAGTTGAGTTCGTCCAGTTGGTTCTCTACCACTCCACTTCTGGGTTATTTATAATGTATTTCGGCCATCGCAGATACTCCTCTGATCTCACACATTAGGGGGCATCTGTTATATCAAGATTTACCTCACCAGTAATATCTTGCATAGAGGGCCTTTTTCCATTTCCCTATGCAGACTTATCATCCCTTTTTTGATGAATCCAGAGCCAAAAATATAATTTTTTCCACATATATGCTCCCTAACTGCTATGCAAGATGCGTATACGCTTGTTTCTCCATTATAGCTCACGTATATCGGGATTTGTGCCATAAAATACAAAATGAAGTTGGGTTTCCATGTCATGATAGGAGATCTCCGATCCTTGGCCTTCCATATACTGGGAACGTTCTGACTTGTCCCTTCAGTTGCATTCTGAAAGATATAAGAGCACAATTTCAAGAAATGGAAAAGAGGAGAAAGCATTCAAATTTGAGAGCAAAGTTACTATGGAGAAATTACTTCATATTGAGTCTGCATCCCTTTATCCCTCAAGTTTGAACATAGTGTTTAACCCCCAAGCTCTTTCCCTATTGTTAAGAGGACCTCATTTCCTCTTTCCTATGAGCTTTTCGTTGGTGGAGGATTGAAGTGGTGGAGACCCAATTGGAAGGAACTTGGTTCCTTGGTTTCGAACCGTGCCGACACGAAAGTCTGTAATGTTAACACTTCTGCTGATCAATTATTAATATAAATACTCCTTTCCCGTCCTATTGGTATCTTGCAAATATATGATTTTTATCCATGGGTGTATTTGTAATGTTTATTAATGGATTATGCTATCCGATGTGCTAACCCCTTTTATATCATCACTGTATACTTGCTTTGCTTGTTTGTTGAGAACTTCTTGCAGGTATAAAGCTTTGGGTCAAAGTGTTCAACGGTGGAACATATTCAAATGTTGGATTGAGGTAGGCCTCTTTCTTATATTGCACGTTAGTCTATATAGCACATGTTGGAATTGAGTTGATTTCTGCAGTCATACCTATCTGTTGTGGTTTACCCTTGGCCATAGAGAGTTTTTCTCTCGTAACACCATCCTAGAAAGATTTATTTAACTCTTAATGGTCACTTAAATCATAAAGAGTAGAAAGATCTATTTAACTCTTAACGGTCAATTAAATCGTAAAGAGAAAAGGATGGTAAAGAAAGATTTACTCCGTTGAATTAAGTTATAAAAGGGCCATAGACCTAGCGATCAATTAAATCATAAAGAGAAAACTTTCAATTAAATTATAAAAGGGCCATATGCCTGAGGAGTCTTTTTGCGAATTCCAACGGTGTTTTCATGGACAAAGAATTAAAAAGTTATGGCAGGCAACATCTGTGCTCCTTTTTTTGGGGGGGGACATCGTGCTTATAATTCACAGTGGCCCAGCCTGGCCCCACGAAACCCTTGACCACGTCATCACATCGTCGTCGAAATAGAGATGTATTCTCACGCCCTTTCCTTCTCTTCCAAGCAAAACTCGTCGACTAATTGGTTCTGCATTTGGCATACTCGTGTCAGTGGTTCCTTACCACATATTTGCAACTTTGTGGCACAATTTCTTTTTATTTATTGCTAATTGTCAGTTCCTGTGAGCACATAGATTGAACATATAATATTCTTATCCATCTTCCATCAGTTTGTTAGATCCGATGATATAATGAGGATGAGCTACAATGGCTGTCGAGTCTGGAGAAAGGTGTGTAGCGAATCATGCATTTTGAGGCCGTGCCTCGGGACCTATCGAACCGTATTAATTGAATAAGATATGGTCGGTTAAAGATTCAGGGGGAAGGGTTCATTGGATAAAATAAGGAAGGTGTAATGCATTGTTTCTTTGGGACCATGGTGTGAAAAACGGAGGCACATCGACAATCAAGTTTCAGCGTTTAGAAACACCCAATGCATAAACAAAACAATTATTGCCGAAATGTGAAACGAGGCTTATTCGAATTCGGGGTTCGACGTTTATAAATACTCAACGTAAAACAACTATGCCTGAAATGTGAAATGCTATCATGCTTTGGGCCCACAACATCGGTTTCGGAGTTTTGGAAACTAAATAAATGCACTCCAATAAACAAGTCCCGAATGTGAAATAGAAACCTTTTACTTAATGTGTTTTTTAAAATCACGTGCTCCACAAATAAAATCTGGTTTGTAATCGGTAAAATCAAATATTTACTGTGTTTTTTCAAATTGAAATCAATATAGCGAATGAAGAAATAAAACAAGTTTACAAACTCAATAAAAACAAAATATAAACAGAGAGAATACCTATGAAATGCACAATGGTGACTTCAATTCAAATTTTTTTTCAAGATATCTCAATTACAATTCGTTTCTGGTATTTATACAGAAACATGAGTTCAAAAGTTACCCCTTCGATCTTCTAAAATATTTAATCAAGGCGGTGTTGGTGTCTGGTTGCCTTGAAAGGTTAAGGCGGCCATCGTTTAAGGTAATGTAAGACAAAATTGTAATCAGTGGTTAATCTTTGAGTCTTGAAGGGTCAAGACGACCACCGATGCATCGTTCACATAGGCAGTGAAATGATTACTTTCTGACATACTCCCTCTTAATCATTTCAGAGCCAAACAAATTAAAACAAGTAAAACAAAATTGTTGTAAACAATGCATTACAACTTGCAGACCCCAATATTTCTTCTATGGATTTTAAAAAATTCATTTCCCAAAGGCTTCATAAATATGTTTGCAAATTGTTCTTCAGATCTACAGAACTGAACAAACATTTCTTTTCCATTTACTAGCTCTTGAATGAAATGATACCGTGTATCAATATGCTTACTCTGTTTGTGAACAACGTGATTCTTTGACAGTGCAATGACAGATTTATTGTCACGGAAAATTTGAGTTGCATCATTATGGTCATGCAACAATTCATTCAAGACGTTCTCATCCACACATCTTGACATGCAGCTGCAGCTATTGCAACATACTCTACCTCAGTAGAAGATAGAGTCACAATGGGTTGTTTCTTTGATGCCCATGCCACTGCTCCAGATCCAAGACTGAACACATAACTAGATGTGCTCTTCCTATCATCAATAGAACCTGAAAAATCACTATCAGTATATCTGATCAGCTCAAATTTGAAGCTTGATGTGTATCGGATACCAAAATCAGTTGTGCCAACAATGTATCTCAAGATCCTCTTTCCTGCTTGCCAATGAGTACTATTTGGAGTCTCCATGAACCTAGAAATCAAACTTACAGCAAACATAATATCAGGTATGGTTGCTTTTAAGTACATAAAGCTTCCAACCAACCTCTTATATAGATTTGGATCAACATATGATCCCTCATCATACTTTCTCAGTTTAATACCAGTTGCCATTGGTGTTGCAGTTGGCTTGCAATTCATCATTCTAAACATTTTCAGCACTTCATTTGCATAGTTAGTTTGAAAAATGAAAATGCCATCATTGGATTGATCCACTTCAATTCCAAGAAAATACTTCATCAATCCTAAATCAGTCATCTCAAACTCTATTTTCATGGCATTTTTAAAATCATCTATAGATAGATCTCCAGTAAAAATCAAGTCATCAACATACAAACAGACAATCAAAATTTTACCTTTTTGGTTTACCTTTGTATACAGAGTCGGTTCACTTGGACTTCTGCTGAATCCAACACTGATAAGATATTCATCAATCCTACTATACCAAACTCTGGATGCCTGCTTCAATCCATATAAATCTTTCCTTAACTTGTAAACTTTATCTCTATGTTTATCAATCTCATAACCCAGAGGTTGTCTTACATAAACCTCTTCTTCCAAATATCCATTCAAGAATGAAAACTTGACGTCTATCTGATGCATGCTCCATCTATTTTGAGTTGCAATAGCTAACACCATTCTCACAATGTCAATTCTAGCTACAGGAGAAAATGTTTCATTGTAATCAATACTAGGTTGCTGACTAAACCCCTGAGCTACAAGTCTTGCCTTGTACTTTTCAACTTCACCTTTTGCATTCAACTTAGTCTTATAAACCCACTTAACACCAATGCTCTTCTTACCTTTAGGTAAATTGACAAGATCCCAAGTGTTATTTATTTCAATGGAATCAATCTCCTCATCCATTGCTTTTATCCAGACATCCTCTTTAGCAGCTTCATTAAAAATTACAAGATCACATGCCATTAATGCAAAATTTGAAATCTGATCTACTTCTTCATTCTGATCATATAATTCTCTTAAGCTTCTAGTCTTCTGACCTTTAAATTTGTTTTTCAATGAAGCTAAAGTAGGATTCTATTCACTACTTACCTGTGAATCTAATTGATGTCCACCATGTCCAGATGGCTCACCATGCTCATGAGTTCTGGGCATTCTAAATTGAGATGGTTGATATCTGGTGCTTCCCTTATAGGAATTCTCACTGAAGGCATATGTGCATGTGGAACCATCTGTCCATCTCCTTCAGCCTAAGCTCCATCATCATCTTCACAGGGTAACACAACTCCCTCTGAAATTGATTTGTCAATAATTCCATCCCAGGCTTCATCTTCTTTAAATTGAACATCTCTGTTGATTACATGCTTCTTGGTGATGGAATTGTAGAGTTTATATGCCCTAGACTCTTCACTGTATCCAACAAAGATACATTTCTCGCTTCTGTCATCCAACTTCCTCCTCATTTCTACAGGTACATGCGCAAATGAAAAACATCCAAAAATTATGAAATGAGAAACATTACAAGGCTTACCATCCCAGGCTTCCTGAGGTAAACGATCCCTCACGGTCTTGGTTGGACTTCTATTCAAGATAAAAATAGAGCAAAGAACTGCATCTCCCCAATATTGATTTGAAAGATGCTTTTATTTCAACATGCTTCGATCCATGTCCATGATAGTCTGATTCTTCCTTTCAGCCACTCCATTCTTTTGTGGAGTATATCAAGCAGTAAACTGCCTTTTAATTCCATGGAGATCGCAAAATTCAATGAATTCATTAAGTTTGTATTCACCTCCTCTGTCAGACCTTAATATTTTAATGGTTCGACCACTCTCATTCTCCACCATAGAATTAAACTTATTAAAAACATCAAAGGCTTTAGATTTCTATTTCAGCAAATACAAGCAAGTCTTCCTACTGAAATCATCAATAAAATTCATAAAATAAACACAACCATTCAAAGAAGGTTTTTTCATAGGTCCACACAAATCCGTGTGGAAAAATTCCAATGGAGCTTTTGCTCTGTAAGAAACACCTGAAACAAATTTCTCTCTGTGATGCTTCCCAAGTATACAACTCTCATAAGAGCTTGCAAGTTGTTGAATACAGGGCAACCTGTAACGTCCCCGACCATCAACCCCATGGTCGGGCCAACATTACTACGCGAGAAAACACTACTGTAACACATTATGCATTATAATGAACTTAAAATGCTTAATTATAGTTAAACACAGAATTACTTCTAGCATTTCAGAGTTAATGGAAATAACAATAATTCATATGCACAACAAAATATGTGATAGCATTGCAAGAATCACAGGTATGCAATTTAGTTAATTACAGAATTACAAAACATAGTGACACTTATCTTTGAAACTGTAGCACACCACCAACTGCATGTAGACCTCCTATGAACCTCCCATCCTTAGACCTCATTGCTTATCACTCTCAGCAGTTGGTCACCCCCAAGCTGGGACTAAGCTCCACCGAGTAAGGATTCCTAGGTTAGGCAAGTTTTACAGAAAGAATACATGTAAAAGAAGGAGGATTCTCTCCCAGGAACCACTTATGCCCACTGCCCACAGACTCTCCTTCCCCACATGCCTGTCCCACCCCAGGAGTATACACCTTCTCTGTCACCTAGACAGTCCTTTGGCTGCTAATCTCCCTTGCCTTGGGCTTCAGCAATAGACCAGACCGGAAATCTTCAATCTCTGTGGTAGTTACGGGGTTCCTTCCAGGAGCTCTCTCCTTCCTCTGCGCACTCTCTCACCTGGAGAGGTCACTCACAAGCCAGGCAACCTGTCCCTTCAACCTCAACCACCCCTCTCACCTAGAGAGAGTGTTGTATATGTTGGCCAACAAGACACATGCAGTCAAGCACTGCACGGCCACCACCATCAACTGGAACATAGACACGAACACCCAAAGATGACGATAGACAGGCGCAACAACATAACAAGGCTCAGCAATTACAGGACACTTTGGTTTTCTCAACCGGCAACACATGATGGCTTCTTGGTTCTAGTTTCAGAAATGCGTAAGGGTACACAAAGATTCCACGTAGAGACTTAGACAGTTCAGGTGATGGATCTAAGTACGAACACCAGACAGAGGTCTCTCTTGGACACCCACCAGTTTCGATGGAGGATCGAGAACGGACTCCCGACTTAGGTGATGGATGGATGACTGTCGGATCAACCACCAACACAGATCTCTTCTTAGGTTTTAACTACATGCACTTGGGCCGACACACGTCGCCCATGAGGCTGCATGTGCTTCATCAACTGGTGTGTGCTTTTAGGCACGTGTTTTCCCTTCCATGGATTTGGGATCAGGGAAACATGTTTCACACATCATTTTAGAATAATAATTTAATATTATTCTCAAGGGTTTAAGCCCCCTTAGCTTAGCCCCTCTTCCAACCTCTCATCCCCCTCTCCCTACCCAATCTTTGTGGAAGCTTAATCCCCCATCACTCATTCATCATGGTCAGTCCACACGCAGGGATGTTTTTACATTAATAATGTGCACCATTACATGTACAAAAATCAGGCTCTTGGCCTTCAACACTTAGGCTCTTTGACCTAATAATCTCATAATCCCACCAGCTTATATAAGCTTGGCTCACCAGCCTATAAAACATAATTACAATTCATAATGCAATATTTATACTTCATAGACATGATTTACAACAGGGCTCGGCCTTGGGGACATAACAATCCCCTCCCCTTATTTTTGCACTGTCCTCAGTGCAACTTTACACTGCATATGCAAGCTTTTCAAAATTTTCAAAAAGATGCGGGTACTCTACTCACATAACATATTCATGCTCCCATGTTGCGTCCTCAGGACCGTACCAGGTCCACTGGACCTTTACAAGCCCTATAGCTCGAGTCCGAAGCTGTTTGTTTTTCCTGTCTAATATGCGCACAGGATGCACTTGCAGGACACCTTCTTGTTCCACCTAAATCACATTCCAATCAATAACATGATTAGCATCAGGTATATATTTCTTAAGCAATGAAACATGAAACACATTATGTATAGTCATGGATGCAGGTAATGCAAGCATATATGCAATTGGCCCAATCCTTTCCAGGATTTCAAATGGCCCAAAAAATCTCGCTGCCATCTTGGCGCAACTTCCCAGCTTCATAGAACTCCTGTTAGCTTTCACTTTCAGGAAAACATGATCACCCACTTTGAACTCTCTATGGGTTCTATTCTTATCAGCATAACTTTTCTGCCTGTCCTGGGCAGCTTTCAAATTCTGCTTAATTTTTATCATTTGGTCCTCCATCTCCTTGAGCAACTCTGGCCCAACTACTATTCTATCAGTTGGATTGTCCCATCTCACTAGAGTATTGCACTTTCTTCCATAAAGTGCTTCAAATGGGTTCATCTTCAACGATGCATGATACCCATTGTTGTAGGCGAATTCTACCAAGTGCATGTAGTCTTCCCATCTTGATGGTTTGTCCATCACATACATTCTCAGTATGTCTTCTATTACTCTGTTCACCCTCTCTGTCTGTCCATCAGACTCAGGATGATAAGCTGTACTAAAGTTCGGATTCGTTCCGAATCCTTTGAACAATCCTTTCCAGAAATTCGAGGTGAATTTCGAGTCTCTGTCAGACACAATCATTTTAGGAATTCCGTGCAATTGTGCCAGTTCCTTTATGAAAATATCAGCAGCATCTGCTACCTTGTGAGTAGTTTTCAGTGGAATAAAATGGGCAACTTTTGTAAGCTTGTCCACTGCCACCATGATCGAATCATGCAGCTTGGCTATTCTGGGCAATCCCGTAATAAAATCCATCGTTACTACTTCTCACTTCCACTCAGGAATGGGTAAAGGTTCCAGCAACCCTGTTGGGTGCCTATGCTTAGCTTTAACTTTCTAGCACTCCATACATCTGTTGATTTATTCAACAATCTCTCTCTTCATACCCAGCCAAAATTCATGGCTCTTTACCGCTGCTACTGTTTTCTGATATCCAGGGTGCCCTGCATAAGGCACATTATGCATCTCCTGCAAAATCATCTATTTCAAGAACTGGACATTGGGTACAAAAATTTTGTTCTTGTACAGCAATATTCCATCTGTTTCCAATTTATAAATTTCCATCTTCTGTGGCATCTTACCCTGTTGTAGCTTGGCTAACAATTCTCTGTACTACAGATCTACATTTGCAGCCTCAAGAATTCTTCTTTTAATATCATTCTGATACATGCTAATGGTTGTAGCATGTAATTCATGCACCCTCCTACTGAGTGCATCAGCCACTTTATTCTCCTTTCCTTTGATATGCTTGATCTCAAAGTCGTACTCACACAAAAATTCCAGCCACCTACTTTGTCTAGCATTTAAGGTTGGATGATCAAACAAATATTTCATATCGTTATGGTTTGTTATGAGTTCAAACCTCCTTCCCATGAGGTAATGCTTCCATTTCTTCAGAGCATGAACTATGGCTGCCAACTCCAAGTCATGGGCTGCATAGTTCTTCTCATGCTCTTTTAATTTCCTAGACTCATAACAGATGACGAATCCGTTCTGACTGAGGACCCCTCCCAGTCCTTCTTTGCATGCATCAGTGCATACTATGAAATCTGCATTTGGATCTGCAATCCTCAGGATTGGAGCACTGGTTAACAGCTGCTTCAATCACTGGAAACTTTCCTCACATCCCTCTGTCCAGTGAAACTGTTTCCCCTTTTTTTGTAAGGAAGTGATAGGGTGAGCTATCTTGGAAAACCCTACGATGAACCTTTTGTAATAACCAACCAATCCCATGAAGGATCTAACTTCTATTACATTCCTTGGCGCTGACCATTCTCTAATGGCTTCAATATTCTCAGGGTCTATCGCTATCCCATCCTTCGAGATAATATGTCCCAAGTAATGGATCCGTTCCTGATAAAAGGAGCACTTGCTCAGCTTGGCATATAGTTGGTGCTCTCTTAGCACCTGCAACACCATCCTCAGATGTTGTTCGTGTTCTTCTTCGGTCCTGGAATACACCAGAATGTCATCCAAGAAGATGATGACAAACTTGTCTAGATAGTCCCTAAATACTCCATTCATCAAGCTCATAAAAACAACGGGTGCATTTGACAGTCCAAACGGCACCACTGTGAACTCGTAATGACCATACCTTGTTCTAAATGCAGTCTTGTTGATGTCTTCATCTTTTATTCTTACTTGGTGATATCCCGATCTTAGATCTATTTTTGAAAAGATCTTTGCATCCTTCAACTGATCAAAGAGATCATCAATCCTTGGCAGAGGATACTTGTTCTTCACCGTTACTTTGTTCAATTACTTGAAATCGATGCACAATCTCAGCGTTTCATCCTTCTTCTTTATGAACAGGACCAGGGCACCCCAAGCTGACACACTTGGGTGTATATACCCCTTCTTCAGAATTTCTTCAAGCTGCAGTTGCAACTCTTTCAGTTATGGTGCACTCATCATGTACGGAGCCTTTGACATTGGAGCTGCTCCAGGCATCAAGTTCACAGAGAAATCAATATCCCTTTTCAGAGGTAGTCTAGGTACTTCCTGGAATACATCTTCGAACTCTTTTAAGTACCTCGTGATCCTCAATACTTGACACCTTATCCTTAGGCATTTCCCCCAGATGGGCTGCAAATAATTGACAACCTTTTCTGTAGCACTTCTTCAGCTGCATTGCTGAGATTTCTCTAATGGTAACAGCTCTAGGAATTCCTTGGACAACTCTCTAATTCCCTTCTTCATATAAGCAAGTGAATGCCTTGTTCTGACAGTCCAATATGGCATGGTGCTGGTCTAACCAGTCCACCCCATTTAGATAGTCATAAGATCCTAATGGAAGAATGTTCAAATCGACCTTCGTGCTCAGTCCATTCATGTCTACAGGACGGGACTTGACTAACTCCATGACTTTCTTCCTGGTTCCTATAGCTAGCTGCACTAACCAAGAATTTTTATGTTTTCTTCTTATCAAATGCAAACTTTCTACCACTCTAGGGTCTATATAACTATGGTTAGCCCCTGAATCAACTAAAATAGTAAATGGTTGGTTTTTTATCATACCTTCTACTTCAATCATGTGCAACTGATACTCAGCTTTCTTGTTGTCCAGGGCTGCGTAGATCCTTGGAATTCTACTGCCCATGTCCTCCACCATTTTAGCTTGCTGAACATTGTGGATAACTCTTACTTTATCATTTATGTGGGGGCAATCTATATACCTATGGTTTTCTTTACAACCCCAACATTCCATAGGTGGCAGCCTTGACATTTTCCCACTCACTTCAACCTTCCTAGGCTCTCTAAGAGACGACTGTCCTTGAGGACTATTTCTGAAAAAGGGTGGTTTATTTCCCTTCTGCCTCTGTTCTTTCTTGAACTTTTTTTGGTCATCCCAAGCCTTTCGAAAGGTAGGCTCTTCTCTTTGTTGTTCAAATAAGAACTTTGCTCTTCTTATCATTTTTTCCATAGTCTTTGGGTCATCATACTAAATCTTATCCCCAATAGGAGGTGGTAATCCACTTAGGTACCTCTAAATCTTGACAGACTCATCTTTGATGAATAGAACATACTTTAGTAATTCCAAAAAATTTCGTTCATACTCATCAATGGTCTTGTTGTCTAGCTTGAGTTCAAAGAACTCTTTCATCTTTCTGTCATAATATCTTTTAGTTAATTATTTCCTCTCGAAATACCTCTTGAATTCTTTCCATGTGATGTCCCTTTCCTTGATGTTTTGCACCTGCACAAGTTGATCCCACCACATGGATGTCTTTCCTTTCAGTTGATACATGGAAATCATGTCGTCTGCATGAGAGGAATAATTCTACAGTTGAAAGTATTTCCTCATACCCAACAACCAAGTTTTGGCATCTTCCTCCTTCTTATGTTCTCCATCGAACGTTGGAGGCTTGATCTTGTTCATTTCCCCTTTCAATTCATCCATCTTAGATCTCTTGTGCTTTCTGGTAGGAGATGGGCTTGAACTACTGTGTGCTTCCCTAATGGAATGCTTTGGGGAGCGATGACGATGTCTGCTGACACTCCTTGATCTTCTTTTCCTCTCAGGGGTCCTGTGACTCTCTGTCTTTCTTGAGTCACTCTCCTTTTCCAATTTATTTTCTATTCTTTCCAAACTCTTCAACATTCTTAAGTTAAATTCACCCTGCCTATCCCTGAATTTCATGAGCTTTTGGCTATCAGCTCGGCGATCTTGGGCATCTTTCTGCAATCTTTCAATGATTTTCATATATGTCCTTCCTTATCCATCTCTTTTCTGTGCCCATTAGAGTTTGATCCTTCGACTCCCAAGTTGACATTCCTTCCTTCTCTTTCGTTCTCTGAATTGGAGGCAATCCGCACCTCTTCCATTCTCTGCTCTCAATGACAACCCTATTCGGTTCTGGCACTTGCTAAGCTTATGCAAACACACGTGCAGACAACAGGGATTTGTCAGGCCGTCATTCTTAGCAAATTCCACACGTTCAAAACCATTCTGATTTAAGAAAATGCTAGTTCTACTCGGCTCTGTAATTTTTCGGGTGATAACTCCCTCTTTCTCCCTACCCTCATAACCAAAGGTCATGACCAAATGCTAGACTACCAGGTGCTACTCGGGCTTTCGATCTTCGAAGAGTTTAAGGTACACACATCTATCTCCCAGAGTTGCGATTTACCAAATTCTCGTAAATCGAGTGGTTCGACGGTCCGCGTTTACCCAACATCCAACGGTTAAAAATCCGCTACGGTTCTTCCATCTTCGAAGATTTCGGGACTTCGAAAATTTGGGTTTCGGGTTTTCGGTAACCAGGAGTTCACGATGCAGCGACTCCAAATCTCTTGTCGCTTCAATCCCCAAATTCTGATATGGAAATTCATGTATGAGATCAACGACTGTAAGCCTCCCCTGATCCGACAGTCCAGATCTCTCCTAAGCTTACACCTATCAAAGCTCTTCAGCCCTAACTTCCTCACTATTTGGCTGGATCCGATAACTCACGGGATTTCGACACTTCTTCCTAGAAGCGCTCCACCGTCCGATTCTACCCTTGTTAATCTCTTTCATGATTCGGGACTTGGAGTGACCAAGAATTTGGCCTGCGCTCCAAGTTCACGATCCCTAAACTCACGAAATGATCCAACGGTTCAAACCAACCATGATCAACGATCCACTTTTATTCTGGATCCTAGGGTGGCGAGTTTCTCCATCCACTAACCACCTTGCAACTTTTGGCTATCTTACAGTCCTCGCTATTTCGCGAGTTCTCCACAGAGAATTCTGACCATCCAACTCTGCTTCTCAAGGACTTCTGGCCAATGACTTGGTACCCTCCTTCTGAACTTTCATCTACTTGATCCAACACTTCTGGTGTGGAGTTCTCTCTCTCCCTGTGGCCATATACCACACCGGCTGTAGTTTTATAATACCGCTACACCTCCTGAGCTTTGTAACGCGATCAAGTAGTCCGTTGACACTCAGAAACATTCTGAGGTCTGAAATTAGTCCTCCAGACACAATTTCTTCTCAAAACCTCGGTCCAAAGACCACTTATCTGGCCCATCTAGGCTCAGCATTGAAACTAGGCTCTGATACCATACTGTAACATCCCCGACCATCAACCCCATGGTCGGGCCAACATTACTACGCAGGAAAACACTACTGTAAGACATTATGCATTCTAATGAACTTAAAACGCTTAATTACAGTTAAACATAGAATTACTGCTAGCATTTCAGAGTAATGGAAATAACAATAATTCATATGCACAACAAAATACGTGATAACATTGCAAGAATCACAGGTATGCAATTTAGTTAATTACAGAATTACAAAACATAGTGACACTTATCTTTGAAACTGTCACACACCACAATCTGCGTGTAGACCTCCCACGAACCTCCCAACCTTAGACCACGCTGCTCATCACTCTCAGTAGTAGGTCACCCCCGAGCTGGGATTAAGCTCCACTCGGTAAGGATTCCTAGGCTAGGCAAGGTTTACAGGAAGAATACACGTAAAAGAAGGAGAATTCTCTCCTAGGAACCACTTATGCCCACTTCCCACAGACTCTCCTTCCCCACATGCCTATCCCACCCCAGGAGTATACACCTTCTCTGTCACCTAGACAGTCCTTCAGCTGCTAACCTCCCTTGCCTTAGGCTTCAACAACAGACCGGACCAGAAATCTCCGAGCTTTGTGGCAGTTATGGGGTTCCTTCCAGGAGCTCTCTCCTTCCTCCGCGCACTCTCTCACCTGGAGAGGTCGCTCACAGGCCAAGAAACATGTCCCTTCAACCTCAACCACCTCTCTCACCTGGAGAGAGTGTTGTATATGCTAGCCAACAAGCCACATGAAATCAAGCACTGCACGACCACCACCATCAATTGGAACATAGACATGAACACCCAAAGATGACGACAGACAGGCGCAATAGCATAACAAGGGTCAAAAATTACGGGACACTTTGGTTTTCTCAACTGGCAACACAGGATGGCTTCTTGGTTCTGGTTTCATAAATGCGTAAGGGTACACAAATATTCCACGCAGAGGCTTAGACGGTTCAGGTGATGAATCTAAGTACGAGCACCAGACATAGGTCTCTCTTAGACACCCTCCAGTTCTGATGGAAGATCGATAATGGACTCCCGACTCAGGTGATGGATGGATGAATGTCGGACCAACCCCCAACACCGATCTCTTCTTAGGTTTTAACTGCATGTGCCTGGGCCGACACGCGTCACCCATGAGGCTACATGCACTTCATCAGTTGGTGTGTGCTTTTAGGCACGTGTTTCCCCTTCCATAGATTTGGGATTAGGGAAACACGTTTCACACATCATTTTAGAATAATAATTTAATATTATTCTCAAGGGTTTAAGCCCCCTTAGCTTAGCCCCTCTTCCAACCTCTCAGCCCCCTCTCCCTACCCAGTCTTTGTGGAAGCTTAGTCCCCCATCACTCATTCATCATGGTCGGTCCACACATAGGGATGTTTTTACATTAATAATGTGCACCATTACATGTACAAAAATCAAGCTCTCTAGCCTAATAATCTCATAAGCCCACCAACTTATATAAGCTTGGCTCACCATCCTATAAAACATAATTACAATTCATAATGCAAGCTTTATACTTCATAGACATGATTTACAACAGGGCTCAGCCTTGGGGACATTACACAACCCCTTTACCATCTGCTTCTTCTATAACAGATCTAAGCCACCAAAATGTAAATGACCATATCTCAAATGCCATAACCAAGATTCATCTAAGCTTCCAGCTTTATAAGCATTCAAAGAACCACTCAAATCATTTCTCATAACAAGTGGAAACATTCTATTCTTGGTCATCTCTACTCTTGCAATCAACTGTTTGTTGGGAAATTTATCATAGATTGTACATACCTTGTTCTTGACGAACACTCTGTACTTTTTCTCCAACAGCTTTCCAACACTAATACGATTGCATTTTAAACCAGGCACAAAATAAACATAATCAATATTTCTTCTCTGATTATTCTTAGTGTAAACTGGAACTACACCTTTTCCATTAACTGTAACCTTACAGTCATTTCCCAGTTTTACTTCAGACTGAATACTAGTATCAATAGAAGAAAATAAATCCTTATTACCAGTCATATGGTTACTGCAACCACTATCCAAAAACCAAATATCATTAGCACTTTCCTTAGTGACATTACAAGTCAAAAACACAGGATTTTGATCATCCACAAACTCATTTGTGATATGTGCAGACTACTTTCCAGCATTTGCCTCCTTCTTCCAACATTTGTTAGAAAAATGCCCAAATTTCTTACAATAATAACATTGTACTTTAGTTTTATCATACCTTTGATTTTCTTGCTACCAGAGTTTGTTGTTGCTCCCTCTTAAATTAGGAGGATTCTGCTGGGACTTCTGCTCGGACTCTGATTCATCTCTGTAGTCCCTTGGACCAGAAAATCGATCTCCTCTTCCATGAGTATGAAACCTTCCTCTGCCTCTGCCTCTGGTAACATGCAATTGGGATTTGAAAGCATGCTCCATTGATCCTTCATCATATCTAGATATCCTAGATTCATGAGCAACAAGAGAACCAGTTAACTCATCAATTTGCATTAGACTTAGATCCTTAAATTCCTCTATGGGAACAACAACAGGCTCAAACTTCTTGGGTGAACTTCTCAACACTTTCTCAATAACTCTTTTATTCTCAACATCATCTTGATACTGCCTGAGATGGTTCACAACACTCATTACTTGAGTCATGAAAGTATCAACACTTTCTTTATCCTTCATCTTCAGATTTTCGAAATCCCTTCTTAAATTCTGCAACTTGACCGTGTTTTCCTTAGACACACCTTGATAATAGGTTTCAAGAATGTCCCAAGCCATCTTCGAAGATGCAGCACTAGAAATCTTTGTAAGAATGGATTCATTTAATCCTTGCTGGATTAATCTAAGAGCTTTATTATCCTTCTTCCTGTTTTCCTTCAGCAAAACACGATCAACATTAGACAGAGCCAATTTTTCTGCAGCATCAGCTGGCTCGGCATAACCATCAATAACATAAGTCCACAAATCCTGAGAACACAAAATCGTCCTCATCCGAATATACCAAGAATCATATGACTTCTCGCTCAGTACAGGAACCTACATCTGACAAGAGCTACTACCAGACGCAACCATTTATAAGAATTTGAAAGAAATCAAATAAACCTTCATGGAGAAAAATAAGAAGGTGAAATTGGTATCAACAGGAACAATCTGCAATGAACTAAGCAATAACAAAATAGACTATGGGCTCTGATACCATATGTGAAAAACGGAGGCACATCGGCAATCGGGTTTCGGCATTTAGAAACACCCAATGCATAAACAAAACAATTATTGCCAAAATGTGAAACGAGGCTTATTCAAATTCGGGGTTCGACATTTACACATACCCAACGTAAAACAATTATGCCCGAAATGCGAAATGCTATCACACTTTGGGCCCACAACTTCAGTTTCGAAGTTTTGGAAACTAAATAACTCTGTGCACTCCAACAAACAAGTCCCGAATGCAAAATATCAACCTTTTATTTAATGCATTTTTTAAAATCACGTGCTCCACAAATAAACTCTGATTCGTAATCGGTAAAATCAAATATTTACTGTGTTTTTTCAAATTCAAATCAATATAGTGAATGAAGAAATAAAACAAGTTTACAAACTCAATAAAAACAAAATACAAATAGAGAGAATACCTCTGAAATGTACAATGGTGACTTCAATTCAAAATGTTTTTCAAGATATCTCAATTACAATTCGTTTCTGGTATTTATACAGAAACATGAATTCAAAAGTTTCCCCTTCGATCTTCTAAAATATCTAATCAAGGTAGTGTTGGTGTCTGGTTGCCTTGAAAGGTTAAGGCGACCACCGTTTAAGGTAATGTAAGACAAATTGTAATCAGTGGTTAATCTTTGAGTCTTGAAGGGTCAAGACGACCACCGATGCACCGTTTACACAGGCGATGAAATGATTACTTTCTGACACATGGTACCATCGATAACGACTAAGGAAGTCGCCCCTCCTTCCTTAATACCCGAATCATTTAGCCAATATAGAATCCGAACCATTTAGGTAGGTCGGCCTACTAACTTGACCCCTCAATCTCATGATTCGTGTTGAGAGAATTGAATCCCTGATTCGCTAACCAATGATGCCCACAATTCGTCGAGAATCTGAAGACTGCTCATTTGTGTTTGAGGCTCACCCCTACCCCCCAAAAAATCATTTTCCCTCTCTCCTTGGGGTCTCCTCCCATCAATAGGTACATAGGAGTGAGTGGTAATGCTTGTTGTACCGGATTTTTTCTACTTTGAGAAAGGGATCCCCCATACTATGCACATTGAGGTTGTAGACATGTATTGGGTTGATATTCTGATATGCATCTCCATATTTCAAAGCAGTTATACTCACAAACCCATCTTAATCCAGTCAGATATGCAGCTGGAGATTGCATATTTCAATTTTGAATATAACCTGACCCAATTTTCTGCCATATGCATCTCTGAATTTCATAAACACATATTAAACTCGAATGCAAACTAGCCTGCAGTGGTTTCTATGTTCAATCCACCCTCTAGTTTTAGTGCACTGTTATACTATATGTTTCGTAAAAAGTTCCTTTATTTCAATTGCAAAATATAGGAGAGAAATAGTATTGACGGGAGCCTTCTAAAGCTACACGTGTCTATCTGATATTTCCTCCATCTGTCATACCATGATTTTGCATGGGAAGTACGTGGGTGACTGGCTCCGGCTTTATCGCTGCTATGACTCTCGCTTGCATTGCTATCAACTGGTTTTACATCCTCATGTTGCTAGTGGTCCGTTCTTTTTTTCCTTCTGGCCTGTCGGTTGTTTTCAGGGTTGTTGGTGGGGAAGTAAGCTTCATGTGCGCGAGGGGGTATGGTTTGGAGAGCGGGTGTGAGATATGGATTGTGCATCCAAGCAAGGATGTTACCTGTATGGAATGTGCATCCAAGCAAGAATGTTACACAAGTGTCGTACCCACAAATCATGATTTAAGCACGCTTTTCCGTCTTTTTAGCCGAAGTAAGACCTTCATCAGGTAGAAAAAAGTTGTCCCTTGGAGCAACTCGAATGCACTACTACATTCGTCGTAGTTGTTCTCCCTTTGTGGTGGCATGAACATTTCCCATTTACACGCAAGGATTTACTATGATTTCGATAGAAAGAGGTTTGGGCTGGAAGTTTTGGGGAAAAACGGGGGGAAAACGAGTGTTGTATCTTCCCGAAAACCCTCCAACAAATTTACCTCTTTTTTATCTGAGCATTTGAGGGTTGCAGGATTCATTCAGGATTGTCATCCAGAGGTAAATGACATGCTCATTTACTGAACTTGGACTCCATGAGATTTTATTGCTATGGATTGGTAGGAATGACGCTTTTGCTTTAGTTTCAGAAATGTAGTATGTTCTTTAGGTTCATTGTCGTAATGCAAATGGATGAGTTGGAGAATTTCAAGCCACAAAAACAATTATCACATACTATGTCTCTGGATTCCAATGTATCTGCACAACAAAACACATGAATTGTGTATTTAGATATAGATGGGCCTGTTTACAAAGTAGAAAGGATTAATTATGCAACAGACAATGGATATGATTTAAAAAGTGGTATTCAGGTCACTAAACCAGAGGCTCCTTTTGCCAAAAAATTGTTTGGAAGAATTGGGTTTGGTAGGTTAAGCTTAGTTCAGAATCTCCTTTTTTAGCAGCGGCCAAGAAGAGGACTGTGAGGCCTAAAGGAGTCAAGGACAAGGACGGGAATAACTAGAGGAAGAATTAGAAGCAGGGGAATGGTGTGGAAGGAGCGCGGATGGCGCCTAATGCTTGGCCCTAGCAAGAAATAGTCCAGAGCTATACTGGCTCAGGTTCTCAGAGCATCGGGCATGAAGATGCATTAGTGGAGATAGCCAGTTGACCTCAGCATGGCATTCCTGCAAACAATGAAGTCCAAATGAGGTAAGTACCATGTAAATGTTTTTTCACTCGCCCAATAAATTTATTTACTGTAAAACGACCATCAAAGTGAAACGTTTTGAAAGGGAAATCTTTAGTAATAAAAAGAGAACCTTAAAAAATTGTTGAGACCTTCAAAAATTGTTGCAGATTAAAGAAGAAAACCTGACCTGTTTAAAGAAGCAAACCTGACATGTTGTCTTTATTTTGTAGATTAAAGAACAAGGGATACACACATGAACAGATGAAGGGATACACAAATTAAGGGAGTATTTATGGAATGGATGATTCACTGGACTCACCACCATTGAGTGACACGAATCTTGACACTAATCTTACATGGCTCTCAACCTCCTCTGCTGGCACGTAACCATAGTGAAGAACCTCACCCTAACGAAGAAGGGGAGTGAAAACATTAAATGTTTAGTAACTAATGATATCTCTGAAGATAGCATTAGTTCACGTGAAGATACTTACACCTTAAAGTGACCATCATTTATATTTTTCAAATGAAAAACTTTGCATATCTCCTCCCTATGCCTCCCTATGCCTTAGGAAGAGGCCAAATAAGAGCACAATTTGAAAACTTACGTTAAAAAATCAAACTTGAGTTTGGAAATGGCATAAAACTTTGAAAACTTTAGTTTAAAATGGTTCGTACAACTTTGGTATGAGTGCACAACTAATAGACTATCTAAAAACCGTTTACTAAGAGTCCCTACAGCTTGAAGAGCACAGACTAATAATTAATTGATGATATCAAACTCCAATTAAATTCAATAGCTTATATAACATAAGCTAGAAGTGGCAAGGTAATTTGAACGATATATTTGTGCCTCCGACCACATTATACGAGCAGCACTAGGACATGGGACATGTCACATGCGTTTACTTACATATCGAAGTTTCCTTTCTCCACATCATACCTTCATTTGCTCCACACATTGAGACGTTTGTGATTTGTATTCATTGTTTATACCATTCTATCTTCTTCAACACGATTATTAAGTCTAGTACCAAGCTTGGTTTCCTTTATTATTAAAAAGTTCCTTTATTTCAATTGTAAAATATAGGAGAGAAATAGTACTGACGGGAGCCTTCTAAAGCTGCACGTGTCTATCTGATATTTTGTCCATATTTCATACCATGATTTTGCATGGGAAGTATGTGGGTGACTGGCTCCGGCTTTATCGATGCTATGACTCTCGCTTGCGTTGCTATCAACTAATTTTACTTCCTCATGTTGCTAGTGGTCTGTTCTTTTTGTCCTTTTGGCCTGTCAGGTGTTTTCAGGGTTGTTGGTGGGGGAGTAAACTTCGTGTGCACAAGGGGGTATGGTTTGGAGAGAGGGTGTGAGATGACTGTGCATCCAAGCAAGAATGTTACCTGTATGGAATGTGCATCCAAGCAAGAATGTTACACAAGTGTTGTACCTGTTATAACCCTAATTTGCACCATACATGCTTACCTGGCATCAGGCCATCTCAGATCCCTTCTTTGCCAAAGTTCTGTTGAACAACTCTTTAAAAAACCTCTTTTATAAGGGCCCACACGCCCTACTCCATTACTGCATGTGTGTACACGCTAGCTGACCTAAAACAGCCCGCGTGGACCTACAAAAGCACGAAAAAAGGAAAGTTGTCAACGAAACACATAGCTTTGGGTGAGTTAACTGAAACTCCCAGCCATGCATGGCCGAGAGTTCGTCCAAATACCTAACTTCTTCTAGACTATAAAAGAAGGGTTAGGAGTCCCATTTGGAAGAGGAGAATAAGAGTAAAGAAACTCTACCCAATTGCACATTCCCATTGTCCCAACCCTTTAGCCATCCTTGTGTAAAGAGAGATACAAAGCAAAGAAGTTGGAGGACATTTGAAGAGGAGCCTAGGATCAGGATTCGCAGAGCAGTGGCTGGTCTTGACATTGTAAGTTGATTCATTAAAGTTAATAATAAAGAAATGTTTTTCCTGTCCCACTATATGAGTTCTTCAAAGTTTAGTGAATATATGTTTGAATCTCTAACCCATTAATCTGTAGAACAAATGCATGTAGAGTTTGTTTCTTTTTTTGTACGCAGGTCAGCCTTGGGAGGATAGCTGCTAACAAGTGATCAAGCGTGAAGAAGGATCGACATCGAACGTTTAGAACAAGGTATGTTCGTTTAACTATGTATTTGCTTGAAAGAAATGGGGATTAGATCTAGGACGAAGGTAGAAAGTAGGATTATTTCGGTCTTATCTGCATGCATAATATAACCCTAAATGCTAGTCCATAGGGGGATTTCCCACCACAACAGTACCCACAAAGCATGATTTAAGTAGGATTTTCCATCTTTTTAGCCGAAGTAAGACCTTCATCAGGCAACAAAAAAGTTGTCCCTTGGAGCAGCTTGAATGCGCTACTACCTTCGTCATAGTTGTTCTCCCTCCGCAACGGCGTGAACATTTCCCATTTACACGCAAGGATTTATTATGATTTCGATAGAAAGAGGTTCAGGCTGGAAGTTTTGGGGAAAAATGGGGGGAAAACGAGTGTTGTATCTTCCCGGAAACCCTCCAATGAATTTACCTCTTTTATATCTGAGCATTTGAGGGCCGCATGATTCATTCAGGATTGTCATCTAGAGGTAAGCGACATGCTCATTTACTGAACTTGGACTCCATGATATTTTATTACTATGGATTGGTAGGAATGGCGCTTTTGCTTTAGTTTCAGAAATGTAGTATGTTCTTTAGGTCCATTGTCGTAATGCAAATGGATGAGTTGGAGAATTTCAAGCCACAAAAACAATTATCACATACTATGTCTCTGGATTCCAATGTATCTGCATAGCAAAACACATGAATTGTGTATTCAGATATAGATGGGCATGTTTACAAAGTAAAAAGGAGTAATTATGCAACAGACAATGGATATGATTTAAAAAGTGGTATTCAGGTCACTGAACCAGAGGCTCCTTTTGCCAAAAAATTGTTTGGAAGAATTGGGTTTGGTAGGTTAAGCTTAATTCAGGATCTCCTTTTTTAGCAGCGGCCAAGAAGAGGACTGTGAGGCCTAAAGGAGCTGGGGACGAGGACGAGAATAACTAGAGGAAGAATTGGAAGTAGGGGAATAGTGTGGAAGGAGCGCGGATGGCGCCTAATGCTTGGCCCTAGTAAGAAATGGTCCAGAGCTATACTGACTCAGGCTCTCAGAGCATTGGGCATGAAGATGCATTAGCAAAGATAGCCAGTTGACCTCAGCATGGCATTCCTGCAAACAATGAAGTCCAAATGAGGTAAGTACCATGTAAATGTTTTTTCACTCGCCCAATAAATTTATTTACTGTAAAACGACCATCAAAGTGAAACGTTTTTAAATTTATTTACTGTAAAACGACCATCAAAGTGAAATGTTTTGAAAGGGAAATCTTTAGTAATAAAAAGAGAACCTTAAAAAATTGTTGAGACCTTAAAAAATTGTTGCAGATTAAAGAAGAAAACCTGACCTATTTAAAGAAGCAAACTTGACCTGTTGTCTTTATTTTGCAGATTAAAAAACAAGGGATACGCACATGAACGGATGAAGGGATACACAGATTAAGGGAGTATTTATGGAATGGATGATTCACTTGACTCACCACCATTGAGTGACACGAATCTTGACACTAATCTTGCATGGTTCTCAACCTCGTCTGCTGGCACGTAACCGTAGTGAAGAACCTCACCCTAATGAAGAAGGGGAGTGAAAACATTAAATGTTTACTAACTAATGCTATCTTTGAAGATAGCATTAGTTCACGTGAAGATACTTACACCTTAAAGTGGTTATCATTTATATTTTTCAAATGAAAAACTTTGCATATCTCCTCCCTATGCCTCCCTATGCCTCGGGAAGAGGCCAAATAAGAGCACAATTTGAAAAATTACGTTAAAAAATCAAACTTGAGTTTGGAAATGGCATAAAACTTTGAAAACTTTGGTTTAAAATGGTTTGTACAACTTTGGTATAAGGGCACAACTAATAGGCTATCTAAAAACCATTTACTAAGAGTCCTAGCCTGAAGGACAAGGACTAATAATTAATTGATGATATCAAACTCCAATTAAATTCAATAGCTTATATAACATAAGCTAGAAGTGGCAAGGTAATTTGAACGATAGATTTGTGCCTCTGACCACATTATACGAGCAACACTAGGACATGGGACATGTCACATGCGTTTACTTACATATCGAAATCTCCTTTCTCCACATCATACCTTCAGTTGCTCCACACTTTGAGACGTTTGTGATTTGTATTCATTGTTTATACCATTCTATCTTCTTCAACACGATTATTAAGTCTAGTACCAAGCTTGGTTTCCACCTCCTTTTCTTTTGCTAGAGGAATTAATCATCACTCTATTACACCCAATACATGCTTATATATTTTTATGTAGTAATGGAGGAGGAACTAATCATCACTATGTTATCATTCTCTACATGCTTATAATATTTTTATGGAGTGATGGACGAGTAACTAATCATCAGTGTGTTATCATCTTCTACATGCTTATAATATTTTTATGCAGTAATGGAGAAGGAACTAATCATCACTATCATCCTCTACATGCTTATAATATTTTTATGGACATTATAATAAAAAATTCCAAACAAATAATCACACTTTATTTTATATTTAACATTGGAATACGAATGTCTTGTCACACTACACAAGCTACAATGTCTTTCTTTAAACAATCACAGGTTATTTTATATTTAACATTGGTATACAAATATCTTGTCACACTACACAAGCTACAAAGTCTTTCTTCAAGAAAAAATCATAAATAAAAATATTTATATTACACCCACATAATATTATATTAAATTTTTTTTAAGATAAGTCTTCCAAATACCCACACATAAAATTAGAATTTTTTTAAAAGAATCCAATGTCATCAAAATAGTGTGAAAACTACATGACACGACAATCCACAGCCCTTAATTTCATTTTTATATTATTAAAAATATTAATTTAGAAAATCTCACCGAAGATATTGGTGTAAACATGGATTTGGTTTTTATATGACTTTAGTTTTGTGGAAAGAAACGATTAAGGTCGACAAGACATGTGAAATGTTGGGTTGAAGATTTTGTCATACCTCTGCAGTCCATGTCAAAGCTCTTAAAAAAGAGCCTTATTCGTCTGAATATGTGTCAAATCCATAGGAAAATGGGATTCACCCCACAAATAATCATTTTAATAGGTGATGGCTGACAAAGATCACTACTTTAGAGTTGGACATCTTGTCCTTTCATTGAATGCAACTTGAACTGCATATGGAATTGCCCATAGTAGAGGTTCAGTTTTTATTAGGTGAAAGTAATCTCTTTCAATATTAGTTGCAGAATGCACCTAATCTAGGGCTGAAGGGTTTAACGTCTATATATTTGTCTCTACACTCCAATATATATCTAAAAAGAAACGATTGAGGTTGACGAGACAATTTGTCGGACACGGCGGAGCATCTTGTCCTCTACTTGCAGTCCAAACTCTGTATACCTCTGCACTGCATGTGAATGCTCTTAAAAAAGGGCGCACTGTATTTGAATATGTGTCAAGTTCATAGGAAAATGAGTGTTCACCCCCACAAACAATACCTGTGCAGTCCATGTGAAAGCTAATAAGACATGTGAGCCCAAACTTCGAAGCTGCTTTTAGGTTGGCGTGCCTCACATGGCAGAGAATCTTGTTGTTTGCTTGCACTCCATACTCTGTACACTGCAGTCCATGGGTGTTGACCCCCACAAACAATTATTTTATTGGGCAGTGGCCGACAAAGACCATTTCTTTACAATGGGACTTTGATTGTATGCAACTAGCGGTTCTGATTGTATTCGGTGAATGTAATATTTTTTCATATTAGTTGCAGGGTCAAAGCTGTGGTTCAAATATGTGGTTTCCCCTCTCTTGCAATTATATCTCGTATATAGAACAAACACGTGTCATCTCATACATATAATGATCTACGCCTCGGGTCTAAYAGTCTTAATTTCCCTAAGTAGAGGATCGGGGCTAAAGGGTTTTATTTACCTAATAAAAAGCGAGGGGAACACATTCATTTGGTTTCTCGGTGAATGTAATATCTTTTCATATTAGTTGYAGAATCACCTATCTCTGCACTCCAATATATATGTCGAAAGAAACGATTGAAGTTGACRAGACAATTTGTCGGRTTTATCGTTACTTACACGRCATTGTCCTTCATCTGTACATCARCCCTGTAATTTGACGCCCTGTGGGACGTATTTTCATTTTSAAGACATATTTGACTGTAGGTTTTAAATATACTTTGTATTTTCATTTTCAAAACATATTTGACTGTATAAAACGTACAACGTGACTTGTAAAACATATTTGACTGTAGGTTTTAAATATAAAACGTAGTTTAGTTCATTCGGATCCGACCACTTCGTACACGATGCAACATGCGCTGCTGTCGCCCTTCGGATGAAGCTTGACAAAGTTTTTCAAGTAATTGAGCGCGTTGTTCGTGTACTTTCTCGCACATATCAACCTACTATTTTTACTTTCTCGCACAGATCAACCGACTTTTTTTCCAAGGTTTACTTTCTAGCACCCATTTCTTGTAGTATTGGTAGCTCAGTAGACTTTTTTTTCCACACAAAATTGCACTTTATATTTATATTAAAAATATAAACTAGTCTTTACAAGAGATTCAATACATCCTGACAGGCCTGGAATTTGACGGGCTACAGCCCGTATTTTGTCCCTCAGACCGTATTTGACACGTGGTTAAAAAAATCAAACTTCATCATTGACAGGTATTCAAATTATCTATCTGTCAATTTGACCTGTGACCATCTCCCGTACCCGTCAAAAACTCTAATAGGTATATAGTATAACATAGGGTTAGGTAGTAGGGTTAGCCTGCTAGATAGTAGGGCCTGGTAGGGACGTGGAAGCTGGGTTATAACTTATACTTATTTGCATGGAAGTTGGTGAAAGTAGCTGTATATAATTAAATGTAATAAATTAATCCCTGCTCTCGTGTCACCACAATACTGTATATAATTAAATGTAATAAATTAATCCCTACTCTCGTGTCACCACAATACAGTAATTAATAATTTTTTGTCAAGGACCGAATCCCTATGGTAACTACTAGCGCAGCTCCAGCCTCTCATGCATTGATCAAACTTAATTGTTAATAATTATGATGTTATTTGTTACAGGCTCTGCACCCTGCTCATATCCGGGTTGTGGAGCGGCGAGCCTACCCTTCAGCCCATTTGCTCATCAAATATACCCGGTCTCTGTGGGAGGGTGGATTCAAACCCTAAGCCTTTCTTTAGTGTTGATAGTGCGCATTCTACAAGTCTTTGGTCTGGACATGGAAAATACCGGCAAAGATTGCTTCAGGGATAGCGGTAGCTTACGCGTTGTCGGCCATCGGAAGGAGTCCGAGGGTTGATATTTGTGCTTCACAAATTTTCGAGACTCGGAGACCAATTCTTTGTACACCGGGGTTTTGAGGTATTTAAAAACTGGCGAGCTGTTATGCTTTTTCTTTAGTTTTTTTTTTTTTCTCAAAGCTCTGCTACTAAGATAAAAGTTTTCGTTTGTCAAGAACTGCGAGGTTTTTGACAGATTATGTTGTATACCACGCGCGGGTAATGCCTTCTCTCATTCGGCAAAGTTTGAGCTACGTTTAGCGAATAATCCTTTTAAAGTTCAGTGTTTAGCGACCTGCAAGCATTCTACTAAAATTGATGAGTTTGTAGAAAATGCTTTGACTATGCCTTCTCTCCTTCGGCAAAGTTTAAAGTTCAATGTTTAGCGAACTGCAAGCAATCTGCCAGACTTGATGAGTTTGTAGAAAATGCTTTGGCTAGGCTTCTATATAAATACATCTTGTAGCCTTTAAAGCTTTTCCTTGCTATTATATTCTTTCATGGCAGCAGGCTGATGAAGTCACTTTTCTGAATGGATTTAACTCTAAATTTGCTGGAATGATTTAGTAAATGAAAGCCAAATTTCCCGCGGCTACTTTGCCTTGCAAAATTTTAGTTGTATGTGGTTAACCCTTCAAGATTTTCGTCCGACTTTCATGACGGAAAGATCCGACGTTCAAATCTCAGGAAGTTAGATTTTTTTACGGCCTTAGCTGTAAATTTGCGGTACACATTGAGCAAATAAGATTCAAATTTCCCGCACATCACTTCACATCCTCCAACTAATTTGCCGTAAAATTTGG
>ML790878.1:200024-237038 GCA_009831015.1 Picea engelmannii | reverse complement strand
AAAAGAATTTTATAACCTATAATCTCAAAATTAAAGGAAATACACCCTATCCCATCCTCCTCTTAGAAACAAGCCTCTCCCCCATTGAGAGCATGGCTATGACTAGATACCTAATGTATAAGAACAAGTTAAACAACATGGAAAACAAGAGGCTTCCTAAAATTGCTTCGAAATCGAGTCATAACCACCATCAACTCAAGCGAGGATGGCATAAAGATGCCCGGTCTTGGCTAAAATATTGGGGAATAATGGAAGACATCATTTTGTAGAATAAAGATACTATTAAAAAGAACGTTAAATCAAAATTTAAGGAGAAAATGTGATGTGATAAAGAGTTAGAGGAAAAAAGAAAATTAAGGTATTATAAAGATAAAAAAATATGGATAAATTTAAGAAGTTAAACAAATTATTTAAAATTTTATATCAAATTAATTAAATATTTTTATTTCACTTTAAAATACATAATATCATATACATTTTATCCTTAATTTTGATTTTACAATCCTTCTTTCATTACATTAAAAATAAAAAATTATATAGTTTTATATTTTTTATAAATCCTAATAATAATAATAATAACAATAATTATTATTATTATTATGTCACTAAATTGGTGTAATGAGATTCTCTTGTTTGTGAAACAATGAACTCTCTTTTGACTTTTAAAGTTGTATATACTCTACTTTCCTTTCTATTTGAACTTATGATTTCTTAGGAGGACACACACATTCTTAACCATTAGGTTTATTCAAGTTGTACATATACATGTTTTTTTTTTTTAAGTAAAAAGGAGGGAAGTTCCTGCTATATTAGTTGACAAAAATTACAGTTGTTCCTGGGATGTCATCTATTCTGCTGCCTAAGCGGAAACCGAAACAGTGTCATCCCATGTCCAAAATAGACTAAAATGCCGACAATCTTGCCCATAGGAAACCAGGATTGATGGAGTTTCAATGTCTTAGCTATAACTATTGTCTTACAGAGATTAAGCATAAGCATACACAGAGCTGTAAAAAGTAAGATTGGAATCTTAAGCAAGGCCATGGTAGTTACCCAGTGGTGTTTGAGGTGGCATCCGCATCCTGGGCCTTTTCCTTAGCTGGCATGACGAAAAATTGTGCATAGGTTGGACATCTCCGTCCCGGTGGCGTGTTGGAGAATGCGTCATAGAGCATGTCCATACGTTGACCCATGAGTGTTTAATGGTGGACTTGGTTTTCCATTTGGCCTCTTAGATCAAAAATCAAGGAAAGGTGGTCCGGGTGGAAGAAAGGTGGCAGGACATGCCATTGATTCTACCTTTAAGAGATGGGAGGTGGCATGAAGACTATGCCACCCTCCCTTGTCGTGTCGCCCTGTTGCATTTCCTTAGACTTTCTTGAAGCTGCTTCCTGACGCTGCTTCGTGTCTGTGTCTCTACCAACACCCTCACTATCATCCATGGTGTCTACAGCTTCTGGAACTACAACTTGAGAGGTCGTTTCTCCTGGTATCTCCTCCTCAATGAAGCAGGTGGAGAATTGCTCCTGTTCCGGTTCATTCCCACATGCTTGCAGTTTCTTGATGGCTGTCATGGAAAATTTCGCTCGAAAGTCACTTGGTGGTGCCCAATTATCCCACACCATGAAGAGGAGATGCTCTGGAGGGACCTAAATGGGCTCCTCTGGGATAATTTCTTCAACATACGCCATTAGTGGCTCGGAGATGGATTCTACAACCGACGATCTAGGAGGTGTTCTGAGCTCAATTCGTATGTGCATGATTTGGGTCCAAGCAATGGAGAGTGCTCATTCCATCCTTTGCCTCTGCCTCCATCGGGTAGCAAAGACGTACCAGGCTGAGCCATGGAATGGCTTCCCTCGTTCGTGAGGCATCGAGGTGAAGAAACCAGTAAAGGAAATGTAGAGGGTGTAATGGTCACTGCTCTAAATATTCCGTTTATAGAGCTGGTGCAGGAGGAGCTGAAAATGAAAGAAGGCAAGGCTCAGGCTCATCAAGAGCAGGAGGGCTGACGGGATGTTCTGCGCCATTAAATTCCCCTTGTGAATGAGTTGCATAACTAGACTTCTCGCGTGAGGGGAAAGTCCTCTATTAGGTGGGCGGTAGTTGGAGCCAACTCCCATCCTTAATGCTGAGGGGATGGGAGTTGGTCAGCCTCATTTATGGCCTAGCCGGGCTCTACTCCATGTGTCTCCATTGTTCGACATGGCACCCCATCTGGGGTGTACATACAAATGTTATCCGCGAGTCAAATTTTACAATCTCACTATAACATTAAAAAAAAGGTTACTTGGTAACCAATATCTATCAAAATTTGTGAAAATAAAGATGTTTATCCTTCTTAAAAAAATAAAAGGTTTAACCAAAGTATTGTGGAGTGGAAAAAAAAACACAATATACAAGGATACAAATTGTAAGCAATACGATAATCCAATGGGTAAATTGTTTGAGAAATTTGAAAACAAACTTATTTCATTGATTTGTCTCATTAATAATGATCATTTGGTTTGTTATAGAGTAAAGGATTTAAACTTAGAGAAATAATCTAACACAGAAATATAATGCTACATCAAAAATAAAATAAAATGGTTGGAAACCCAAGTAAAGGAAGGCACCCAAAGAGTTAGTTGTCCTGCTTATTTCGATTAAAATATAATATAAAGAAAGGATAATGGCTAGTTGACTAGAAAAAAGTCGAAGTAAGCTAAGTCAGGAGCAATATTCCCTCCTGAGTTTCGCTTTTCAGGAAAAAAAAATGGGCCTGAATCTGGCCAAATTTTCAGGGGTAAGATGAGTTTCACATGGATTAATGTTCCATGCACTTCAAAACCTTACCTCAAGGGTTATGCCCCATTTTAAACCAACTCGGATGCTTAGAAAATCGATCAGAGTTCTGGATTGGTCAGAAATATAAAAGAAGACCACTGGAAAACCTGTCGAAAAAGTAACTCGGGAGGGAAGGTTGTTACAGAGAAATCCCCCTGTGGACAAGTGGATTCTCTCTTGGACTCTAAACTCCTAAGGCCAAGATAGAAAGGTGCTATTATGGACACTAAATTTCCTTTTCATGAAACTAAACTATCAAAGAAAGAGAAGGAAGAAAATTAAATACTTCTTTACCAAAGTTTGTCCTTGCTCGATCCAGGCTGATCTTGATCTCCAAGTTCCTCAGAAGGTCCTGCAATACAATGAGAAACAAAAACAAGACATACTTCCTACTTTACTCATGATTAGTTTCACAATGAATCTATAAAAGACACAAGTTTATGAAACACACACAAACTTTAAGGGAAACGGGCCAAGCATAGATTTATAGTAATGAAAACAAAGTGAAATGCTTACAACCATAGATGTGAGTGCAACAGCTTCACCAAGATCTCTTTGTCAAGACCCTTGCTCAAATAATCCACACACAAAATGTTGATTCTTCAATGATATCTCCCTTATGAGATCATAAGTTTGATGCTTTACAATGCCCCTTTTCACCATGAAGAGGCCTCCTTATATAGGCTTGGAGAGGCCTAACCACTTAAGAGAGTCTTGGGATAGGTTGAGGATCCTTCTCCTTCAGTTGTGTATCTTCCCTGATATCGAGGCTTGACCTCATATCCGAATCCAACCAACTCCAAAGATGAAGGGGATTCTTCCCTGATTTCTCTCAACAGACCAAAATTCGCTCAAACAAGGACAATGCTCCCTTAAAAGGGGACATAGAGCGCTACAATTCTCCCTCAGAAGAGGGTACAGAGTGCTGGCGCTCCCTGATAGTGTATAGTGGAGAGCTACCTTCCAAAATTGATTTTTTAGTGGTTTTTCTCATGGAAAAAGGTTTGTACATTTTTTCAAATGATGTCTCTCCTCCAACACTAGTCTTTAGAGGTGTCTTTTAAGTGTTCTTGACAATGTCGTCTGAGACACGACATAGGCAAGATGACAATGTGATATTTGCGACCCTTGCGGCCAAAATGTGACACTTGCAGTATTGGTAATGACAACATTGAGCCATCATTGTGATGAGCATTTTTGATGTGTAACAGATTGCCCCCCAAAGTGTTCAAGGGAAGTATCTACCTCAAGAGTCAACCATCACAAATCCTTGTTTCAATACTAGTGTCAGTCCATTTGATCCACCAATTACATCTCTGTGTCAGTTTCGTGTCATTGATGGGGGATACATCAAGGCCCTCCTGTGACAAGTCTATCCCTGTCGACTTGTCCCATATGGGCCCTTCAATGTATGATTATTTAACGAGTCCAGAGAAGGTAAAATCGGTGATCTTTCATGCTTAGAGAGTCTGAAAATGAATTAAAGATGACTCCAAGGTTATCCTTTTTCGTAATTTTAGTCTCGCAAGGCCGAAAAAGAGATAAACTACCACTCGAAAGACACCCTTTCAAACCTTTTAATGAGTGTGAAAGGAAGCAAGATCACTCGGCAATATTTTCATGTTTAGAGAGTCTGAAAAGAGCTTAAAGGAGACTCTAGGGTGTTCCTTTTTCGTACAACCATTACGAGTCCGAAAAAGTGATAAAAGTATACTCAGTTACGTTCTCATGTTTTTGCGAGCACGAGAAAGAACAAAGACTAAGCTTGGTATTGGTTTCATTTTTACACAAGATTGAAACAAAATCAAACTATGCTCATAAATTCCTAACCGTAATTTCCAAAGGGATACCTATGGATGGTTGGTACTATGCCCCCATCTTGAAAATCTAGTGGCATAACTCCAGAATGATAATCAAAGGCTGGAGACCTACCCCCCCAAGCTTCAATTCATTCCCCGACTTTGAGGTTGTCACCAATTTATGTACTAGATGGAGAAAAAGGATAAGGGTGGATGAATTGAAGGTTCAAACATGAGACCTATCAAAAGACTCGACTCGAAGGGAGAGGTGACTGTTTCATTTTTTAATGAGCTTGACATAGGAAAAGAACTATGCTCAAGGCTCCGAGTTCAATCCCCAGATTTCCGTTTCATTTTTTAACGAGCTTTCTACAGAGAGGAAAACTATTCTCATGGCTTCTGTTTCATTTTTTAATGAGCTTGCCACAGAGAAGAGAAACTATGCTCGTGGCTCTAGGTTCAATCCCCATATTTCTGTTTCATTTTTTAACGAGCTTGCTACAGAGAGGAAAACTATGCTTGTGGCTTTTGTTTCATTTTTTAACAAGCTTGCCACAGATAAGAGAAACTATGCTCGTAGCCTCTATTTCATTTTTTAAGGAGATTGCCATAGAGAAGAGAAACCATGCTCATGCTGTTGTTTCATTTTTTAATGAGCTTTCCATAGAGAAGATAAACTATGCTCGTGACCTGTTCTTGATCATGGCTTCCAAGAGGATAATTCCCTGGAAGGAACACATGTCAAGGGACAAATGTCGATCATGGCTTCCAAGATATCTTCACTAGATGGAAGAGAATCACTCTAGAAGGAATATATGTCAACGACCTTGATAAGGGTAGGGAGATCTGGCTCTAATAGCCCTATCGAAGAGATCACCATGTCAACCACTGTATCTAGATCATCAGGAGTTGAAGTCATGGAAGACAACGCCACATAATTAACATGTGGTGGGGGTGATAATGTCTACATATAAGAACAATTTCGGGAGGTAATCCAGTCAGGACCGATGAATAAAAGTTGATCAATAGTCATAATTCTTCCATTGTGAGGGAAAGATATCACACAGAAAAGAGTGGACACAATGGATTTCATGGCATAGACATAATCATGTTCAAGGAGTAAAGAAAAATCCAAGGGGTCTTGGACTACCATGACATCAATAAAGACAGTTTTCCCTCCCAAAGTTACAGGAAACTGAGAGGGTCCCTAAAGGTTGACTAGTTCTTCTATTAAAAGCTAACAGATTCTGTGTAACCGATGCAAGCTGAGGACAACCTAAATCATACCGAGCAACAGAGGATAAAATACTAACAGACGCACCTTCATCTATCAGCGTTCGAGGAATGTCCCGACCACAAACCTGTACTGTAATCTGGAAAGGAATGTAAGAGAGAAGACGAGGTCCAATTAGTGCACCCCAATCAAAAAGGATGGCCTCATTACTCAGAGGGGTTTTCGCAGGAGAATGAGGAATGCCCCTCGACATAGTAGATTATGTATAAATGAGAAAAACGTGGGTAGTATCGGGTTTAATATCTAGAGGGAGAGTAGGATCGACCGATGATGGGATCGGATCGACCACGCTGGCACTCTTCAAAGGAAGAGTGGGATGGACCAATGATGTAACTGGAGCAACCACTTTGGCACTCTTTGGATGAAGGGTTGGATTGACTAAGGAAGGGACTAGATCAATCACTTTGTCACTCCTCAAGGGAGGAGTGGGATCGACCGATGGCAGGACCAGATCGACCACTTTGTCAATCATCAGAGGAGGAATGGGATTGACCACATTGGCACTCTTTAGATGAAGGGTGGGACTGACAAAGGATGGGAATGGATCAGTCACTTGGGTCTCACTTTTCAGATGAAAAGTGGGGTTGATCGATGATGGAACTGGATCATCTACTTTGGTTAGTGGATCAACTGAGAATGAAACTAGATTGACCACATGATCAACCAGATTGACCGGGGATGGAACCGGATTGACTAGTCCATTAGCTAATGAGGGGTTGGGGGAAAACCTACTATAACCAACTGGAAGTTGAATTTTTTCCAAAAGAGAAGAAGCCTTGTTCATACGAGGACAAAAGTGAGAGTAATGATCACCTTTGCATAACATGGAATGAAATTTGACAGCCGTCTTCTTCTTACCAACCTTAATGTCACTAGTTGGCAGGGCATCACCAACATGTCTATTAGGGGTTGATGACGGAGAGGAACACACTTCTAAGACCTTGGGAAGACCAGGACAATCCCTCAGAAAATGGTCACCCTTACAAAGAATGCAAGGGAATTTGGGTTTCAGATTCTTCTTTTTAATCTTGTTGACCTCATCAACAATCCCAGTACTATTAACAGTAGCTAGTTTCTTGGATCCAACATCTGATGAGCCTTGGTACTTTTTGGGTTCTTCTTCTTCTTCTCTTTCCATTTCTTCTTCTTCTGATCAACCTGGTTACTTGCTTTAGAGCTTGCACTAGGCGAAGAAGGAGAAAGGGAAGGAGACTTAAAGGATGAAGAAGGCAAAAATTTGACATGAGGTTGATGTGTGGGTGGTGAACTGATATCTAAAGTATTAGGTGCAGTTGAAGCATTGGGAGGATTTGTGATCACCAGAGTGGGGAACGACCAAACCAGTAATCCGATGGTGAGTCCCGAAAGACTCAATGTGGCAATGTACGGAGGACCAAAGTTTCCAAAAAAAGGAAAGGTGTAAGGTTCCCTAGGACAAGGGGTTCCTCCATTGGTACTCTCAGGAGTTGATGCCATTAACACTGACTCGACCTAAGGTCTACTAAGTAAAACAAACAACACACACTATGAATCTGAGAAGCAAACAATCAAACAAACCTTCCCATAATGAAACCACTAGTTGGTGATGAAATCCAACATCGCGAGATCAAAATAGGAAGGGGCGGGGATAGAGCAGGTGGATCAGTTACGTTGGCAACCTGCTTAACAGACTTACGCCTTGGTGCAAGCTTCCATGCAATAATTGTGGATTTACCCTCCAAGGAGCCTGAGTGAGTTTGACTAACGTCTGTTCTAGGTACACTGAGACTTCCCTTCACCTTCACCTTGTGTAAGAACCTAAATATTATGGCTACTAAGGTCACCAACTTGTAGTCATCCCCTGGGCAGGTACAGTTGACAGTCCAGTCCGAAAATATGGGCAGGATAACAAGTCTGAAATCAACTTGAGAGGCTCCCACACATAATCGTCGGTATACCCTCAAGTGACCCCCAATATACAATCTGACTACTACAAACAATCAAACCACGGAGGGATAATCTCCGTAGCTCTCCCGAATGCGACCTCGTGCGTAACCCCTGTGTGAGAGTGGGACCATAAAGCTTATACGAAAATTGGATTTCACTCTCCCTATCGCAAGATATTTAGTTTGTTTGATAGCTTTGGAAAGTTATCCTTTCAACCTATTCCAAATCCCTACACCTTAAGCTAATGTAGGTTTTCTTAACAAAATGTAAAAAATTCTTATAAATTTTAGTTTAGCATTGATTTTAGTGGCTGTTGTTTACTAAGAGGTGTACGAGAGTGAAAACTGATGATATTATGACTCAGTTCCCAAAACATGCATACGAAATGATAAGCAATCTTTTCTTTCAATGAATGTCTATTTAAGGGAAGGAGAAGGATTTTCCTTTCACTTTCAAACACTAAGATGCAATGACCTCATGCAATATTCCTCAATCAAAAATCCGATACAATGCTAAAATGTTTATATGCAATTGATAATCAGTTTGATGTAAAGATTCCTATGTTAATCAGACTTCAATATCTATGAGATATAAGCAACTGGAAGTAAACTCCAGAGAAACAAAAACACACCCTTGTTGTGATCAAACAAGAAAAAGAAAACCAAAAACTCAAAAAGAAAGAAAAAAAAGGGCTTGGACAAGATGACCTGAAAGATCAAATGGAATGGTGCATAGACCTTTGAATTTCCTCACAAAATCTTCCGCTCAGTCAGATAAGTGAGAGGAAAATAGTCAGTTGACTCTAAATTGTTAAAGACAAAGAGTGACTTCAAGGCAAGGAAATAAAATGTCAAAATTCCAAACAAAAGGTGAACAATTCTTAGAAAACAAAGTTTTGAAGGCCAAGACAAAGATGTACTGAGACTATCAGACTCTGAGCAAGTTCCAAAAGAAATAAATGAACCTCAGAGAATGAAACCTTAGAATATTTTTCACAAACGAGGTGTAGCGCTTTGGTGTAAGGGGCACCAGAGTGTGACAACGCTCTATGTAAGACCAACATGGAGTGCCGATGCTTTGATAACAAGGGTAGGGGAGTGCTATCCTCTTAAAGTTCAGAAAAATGCCCAAAAACTCAAAAAATCAAGCAAACTCAGTCAATCAAATTGAATATGATGAAATCAAGAGCTAATCAATCAGATCTAAGAATCAAAGAGATAGTATGGATAAGGTCAAATAATTAGCAAAAGCGAAGACGAGACCTAGGAAAGGAAACAAAAATCAGAGCTCTTCCCTAGTGGAGTCATCAATTTTTGTTACAAAGAAATCCCCCTGCGGACAAGTGGATTCTCTCTTGGACTCTAGGCTCCTAAGGCCAAGATAGAAAGGTGATATTATGGACACTGACTTTCCTTTTCATGAAACTAAACTATCAAATAAAGAGAAGGAAGAAAAGTAAATACCTCTTTACCGATGTTTGTCCTTTCTCGATCCAGGCTGATCTTGATCTCCAAGTTCCTCAGAAGGTCCTGCAATACAATGAGAAACAACAATGAGACATACTTCCTACTCTACTCATGATTAACTTCCCAATGAATCTATAAAAGACACAAGTTTATGAAACATACACAAACTTTAAGGGAAACAGGCCAAGCATAGATTTATATTAATGCAAACAAAGTGAAATGCTTACAACCATAGATGTGAGTGCAACAACTTCACCAAGCTCTCTTTGTTTGGACCCTTGCTCAAATAATCCACACACAAAATGTTGATTCTTCAATGATATCTCCCTTTTGAGATCATAAGTTTGATGCTTTACAATGCCTATTTTAACCATGAAGAGGCCTCCTTATATAGGCTTGGAGATGCCTAACCACTTGAGAGAGTCTTGGGATAGGTTGAGGATCCTTCTCCTTCAGTTTTGGATCTTCCCTGATATTGAGGCTTGACCTTAGATCCGAATCCAACAAATTCCAGAGATGAAGGGGATTCTTCCCTGATTTCTCTCAACAGACCAAAATTATTTCAAACAAGGACAATGCTCCCTCAAAAGGGGACATAGAGCACTACAATGCTCCCCAGGAAGAGGGTACAGAGCGCTGGCGCTCCTTGATAGTGTATAGGGGAGTGCTACCTTCCAAAATTGATTTTTTAGTGGGTTTTCCCATGGCAAAAGGTTTGTACTTTTTGTCAAATGATGTCTCTCCTCCAACACTATTCTTTAGAGGTGTCTTTTAAGTGTTCTTGACAATTTCGTCTGAGACACGACATAGGCAAGATGACAATGTGATATTTGTGACACTTGCAGCCAAAATGCGACACTTGCATTATTGGTAATGACGACATTGAGCTATCATTGTGATGAGCATTTTTGATGTGTAACAAAGATTGCTCCTGAGTTAGCCCACTCCGCAAAAAGTCACTAACCATGCCAACAACACAGTGTGGATCATGATATGAAGCATACAAAATCAACTTGTTCACTCAAGCACAAGATCAACCCGTCACCATTCCTATTCTCCCTACACACGTCATTCAGAAATCATTGAGGGTGTGAGCTCTCACGGAATTCAAATACAATATAAAATGGTATGCTGCAATCAATTAGTAACACTATTTTTTTGGGGGGGATTTTCCCTTGAGATAATTTAGATAATCCAAAAACTAATTTCACCTAAAATATACTATTCAACATGTTAAATTATAAAGGTTATGTACTCTTATGAATTGTCATGGTGCAATAAACTGGTTTAAACTCATTTTCACAAATCTAGGTGAGTATAAATCTATGTGAATTGATTTTTTAATAAAAATTTGATTCATTTTACATATCTAGGTAAGTATAAATATATGTGAATTAATGTTTTTATAAAATTTTGAATTTTTCTAGGTGAGTATAAATCTATGTGAATTATTTTTTTTATAAAATTTTAAATTTTTAATCCATCTTTATATTTAATAAATTCAAACTTAATTTTAATTTATATCACATTTAAAATTGAGTATAAAAACTATTTAGAATTAATGTAAAATTTTAATAAAAAATCATTACAGAGAATAATTAAAACAAAAGGTAAAAATTTGATATTAAATAAAAAGATTACGAGCTCTACTCTCCTCATTTAACAAATTGAAAAATTAAAATTAAAAAATATAAATATTTCAACCAAGGATTATGAATATAATTGTTGCTAATGTTTCCTTCTCTAGCAGTGACACCATGGTAATACCATGCAACCTTCTCTAGAATGAGGCCACCATTTGGTGTCACCTTCAAGTGCCACCACCAAGTGACAAATGAAATGGAGAGAGGGAAGGAAATTGACAACAGTTTTTCTTCCATGCTTAAATTGCCAATATCCATATCAATGAAGATTTAGCAATAGAAAACCACCATCATCATCTGAATACACTACATATCATTTCGTCCCTGTTATTAGTTTTGTTTGAAATTTCATCNAGTAGAGAATAAAGATGTTTAGTATGGAAAGTCAATAGGATGGAGGTTCCCTATTCTCTGGAGGAGGTTTTATGCCCTCTCAGGCCACCCAAAATTATGAAGACGGTTTTCCCTCTGTCAAGATAAGGAGCCTGATATTCAATCAAGCCAGGGTAGTTTTGTAGAAGAGCAGTACCACCACCGGGCTTCTTCCATTGATGGTAAAACAAATAAGCCAGGCAACCCAAAATCTCTCGGACGAGAATTCAAATTTTACAATAGATGGCGTGGACGTCAACAATGTACGAAGCATTCTTAATTTTTTATTGAACTTTCAAGGTCTTTTTGTATTATGAGAAAAATTAACTGAATATGTGATTTTTTGGGTGCACAGGTAACCCTCGTTGGGATGGTCTTCATCAAGGAAGAGAGGGTTACTGATTTGTCATTTTGTCTCTGCAGGAGCTTCAAAACTTTTATCTCATGGAATAATACACAACATATGTCCGTACATTATATGCTTCCTATAATATGTTTTCCATGATGCTTAGGTTACCCTCAGGTATTGTTCTCAGTTTCAAAAGGATTATTTCTGGTAGATGTTAATTTCCAGTGTTTGGCGGGAAATAGAATGCAATGGTTTTATTTGTCCATATAGGCGGAGATTCTAAAGAAATATCCTATAAAAGAAGAGCATACATGTTGCAGGCCTTCTGATCCTTTTATTTTTATTTTATTTCTACCTATTAGTTTTTGCTATCACGCATATGCTATTTATGTTATCTTGAGAAGTCGTTAGTTTATCAGTTTATTTCTGTGTAGGCAAACAATTTCTTTCAATCTATGGTTGATTATCTCTTTCTATATAGTACATGAAAAAATTATTTCCTTGATTACTGAGAGCAACAACAAAATAAAATATACACAAAATAGATAAAACAACAATAACAATTGTTTCTTACTTTTGGGTTAATTTTAAATTTCACATATTTTCGGGAATTGTGAAAACCTTATTCAATGTGAATATATCAACAAGCAAATTGAACTTTTGTACAATTATTTCACTATTTTTCTGGAATTATGCAAGTTGCGGAAAATTTATTTCTTTTTTGGTCTAAAAAAAGATATTGTGTGTGTTATATTGAATTTCATAGATGGAAATATGTGAATTGCATCCTAAATAATTTAGGAGCAACTAAGAGAAATATGATCAACAGTTCTTACATAGAACAATTATGAATAGAAAATAAGACAAACAATTATTACGAATAGAAAATAAGGCAAATAATTTAAGGTGCGTACTTTTAAGAATATGTGAAAATAAGAGGAAAAATGTCATTAAAGGAAAATAAGATTATATATGTGTGTGTGTTAAGGAAAAATGTCATTAAAGGAATAAAATTACTCATTTATATGTAAAATTCTTTGGCTTACCTATTATACTTAGGTAGGTTTGCAGAGATGAAACTAAGCGTAACTGATCTTCAAATCGATCAAGAAACAAATGAAGAAGAATGCAAACAAAGAAAAGCTTTGATAATGTAAATGGAGATTGTTCATTCAAAGGATTTATATATAACAATGGAAAAGATCACATGACCGACTTAGTGTTGACCGACTTACCACACTTATCACTTAAACCGACTTCTTGATTGTGTGTAGTAGTTACACTTCTTAGTTGCTAGTAGGATGAGATTTGATTTCCGTCCTCAACTGCCTCAAGTAGTTTTAAATGTGCACTATCGGAACTAACCAACACACAATGGAAGTTGATGGGTTATTAGATGCTACAAGAAGGTTGTGTATCATGAGTGAGTATGTGTAGATCTAGGATCCTTCTCACAACATCATGTGCATACATCCCATGCCCATGGAACAAGAATTAATCACAACATCATGGGCATACATCAAATTTGGCATACATAAAATTTGATAGAGATAGTGGGTTTTAGTTGGAGGACAACAACCTACAAAGGAACAAGATGAACATCCCATTAAAAGAACGCTTGTAATTAAAATTTGGGCTTAGGGCCCTTCTCTTCTAATTATTCAAACTCCAAAACCTTTGTAAAATTAAAATATTTTTTTTTTTTAATTTGCTTTGTAATTAAATTAATTCCCTTTTTTATTTAAATAAATATTAAATTTCAATAATTTCAATTTAATTAAAACTATTTTAATTTAAAATATTTTAATTTTAAGATAATTTTCAAACAAAAATTTTTACGCAAAGCAATTTTGTGCATCAGCGTGAAAAATAAAGTGTTGACAAATTACCTTTTTGAGGGAAACTTTGGTGTTACCCAACATGACTTCAAAGGCTCATAACTTGCTCATATGATGTTTGATTGGGGTATCATTTTTTTGCGATGTAGAGAGCATGGGGAGATGCTTCTGGTGAGATAACTTGCCATGTCCTTCAAAAATTTCGGTGGTGTCACGACTAACGAGGCTAACTTGGCCGAGAACTCCTGGGAAATTGTTTTGGCACTTCCAGGCCTCGTATTTCAATTCTGTCAGTTGAGTTGGAATCATAGTTGTGTGAGTTATGTAACTGGCCTATTTTAGGATGAAATCTACAGTTTGAAAAATGCCCAAAAATTGCAAGCAAAGGCATTTTTTAATGAAAGTTCGAGTCTCGTTCTTATTATTTCTTTTCCCGATTTCAATTCTGTTAGTTACTATGTTTTTTTTTTGATGAGAACGGATAATGGTATTTGATTATAAAGAAGGTGGTCTTGCCACTGGTGCGATTACAAAATGGGTTGCGCTTCACTGAGCGACTGCCTTCCTAGTGTTTACTACTGTTCCTAAAAGAAATAAGCCTGAATCCTTAACTAAAGGTGCTAACATAAAGTTAACGATTACAGATTTATTTACAGCATTGGCTTCTATACAAAACACCAATCTTGCTGAAGATGTGTTGAGCTCACTTTCATGCTGAGCGACTGGATTAGTTCTTTGGGTCTTACTTCCATTCATTGTTGAGCTGAGACATTTTTACCTCCAGTTGGCCGATTCTTTCCTCGAATTCTTGCTTGGGATTTTTGAGTTCTTTGTACAGTTTGCCTAGCTCTTCAGTAAAACTGATTTTGGTGGTGGAGATGTCCTCCTCCAGCTTCTCAAGATGTATGCCTACTTCTGGGTCCAGATTTTCGAGAAAGTCCAGTTGGAACTGCAACAATTGCTTTAAGTTTTCCAATGCTGTGTCCATCGCCTTCAGTCTTTCTTCTGTGCTTGGCTTGTTGCCCGAGCTTGATGCCATTTCTTGATATCTTTCCCCTCTTCTTGCGCTCTGTTGCTTTGATGGAAATTCCTCAAGAGGTCTCTACTTAGGAGTGGCTTGAGGCTATGGAGGCGCCGCCAATTTATGCGCTCCTTCCTTCCCCTTCATAATTTCAACCCGATTTGCTAAATCTGTGAGCATGGGCGTAGTGATTCTCTATCTCCTCCTTGTTTGAAGTCTGATGTCTCATGATACCCTTCCTTGTCCCTTCTGCCCAATAGCTTTGTCCTAACATGACTTAATCTGAGCATGTTTCCCATCTTCCTTGCTTCTTTTCTCCAACTTTCCTTTTTGAAAGTGGAGGGCTGACTCTCATGGATCAAGGTAACTCCACGCTGGATAACGTTCCATTTACCTTCAAATTTCCCAGCACCAAGAGGGTGCCTTTGTTAGCCTCAACATCCACCNGGTGGATTTTGTCCAAGAGGTTGTTGAGTTTCGCACTTTGGGTTTTAGAATGGTGAATTATGGCTTTGATTACCATTATGGAGTTGCCTATTATAACCAGGTCCTAGACCCTGTGCTTGCTTGCTTGATTTAGCCCTTGCCAGAGTGCCAGGGCTTCTGCTCTGTTGTTAGTTTCGATTCCTAAACCCAGGGCGTAGTTTATTGTTGCTTCTTTGTTGGGGCTTTCAATTATCCCTCCTCCTCCTGCCAGGCCCAGGTTCCCTTTTGAGGCCTCGTCGAAGGACAGGATATGGACATTTCTCTTTTTTTTCCAATTGTCGAAATCTTGTTTTCCTTTCTTGATTTCCCATTCCTCTTGGTTTGGGGTGCTAGCCTTTATCCCATTATGACTTTGGATTTTAAACTAATCCAACCAAAGTTCCTCTGTTGCTTCTAGTGTTTTGTTGTTTTTTGATTGGCATAAGTAAGGTGCACTTTCGCCGAAGAGTGCGTGAGTTTTGGTTACCACAAGGGTTGTGCCCCTTTTGCAATCTCTGAAGATTCTGTTGTTTCTTTCCAGCCATAGATTCCACATGATGAACTTTGGGAGGACCTTCCATAGAGCATAGGCTTGGCTTCGTTTATGTATCTTGAACAAGTAATTGGAGTCCCACTGTTGGAGAAGAATTTTGGTGTTTGGAGGGAGGTTGATGACACTTTGTGTTCCTATTTCCAGCTTCCATACTTCTTTGGAGTAGTCACAGTTGAGAAGGAGGTGGTCTATAGTTTCTTCAGCCTGTAGAAAAAGAGGACACCTGCAGGGGCCTTCCCATTCTTTTCTTTTGAGTTTTTCCCCTGTTTGGATGCTATTGTGGGCAAGGGTCCAGATAAACATGTCAATTTTTGGGATGGGCTTGGATTGCCAAATTGCTTTCCAGATGGACGGGTTAGGCGGGACATTGGGAACGTTTATAGTGAGACAATAGACTTCTACTGTGGTGTAGGGCTTGGAGTTCCCTCCCCAGCCTCTTTCATCCTTTCCTTTTTTTTTGAGGGGGGCTTTCCCCTGAAGACAGAGCTTTAGGATGCTCCATTCCCTTTCTAATTCGGGGGGTCTGTTGACCACTCCCCACCCTTGCCAAGTCTTGTACTTGTCATTCCCCCAAATTGAGATGTCAAAGAGAGAATTTATGTTTTGACTTTCCATCCAGTCTTTGAGGCGCAGCAGGTCCTGTCTCAGCCCTAGGGGGGGGTCTCCCATGATTGAATCTTGCCAAATTTTAATTTTCTTTCCATTTCGCGGCACCCAAGTGAGTTGAGGGTTGAAGTGGGGCATGGCCTTTTTGCAGAGGGTAAAGATAGGGGATCCCTTAGATTCCCTACACGGATATTCTATGCATCGTTCCCTTGGCCCCCTAAAGTATTTTTTCCATAGTGCCAATTTGCTCCAAGTTGGTTTTCCGGTGACAATAATCCAGAGCAACTTTGCCCCCAAGGCCAGGTTCTAAACTTGGGTTTTCTTGAGGTTGAGGCTGCCTTCCAAGAGAGGTTTAGAGGTTTTTTCCCAGTTTATCAGATGCATTTTCCTTCCTATCTGTTTTCCTCCTTCCCAAAGGAAACGTCTTTGCAGTGCCTCGATTTTTTGAATTATGGAGGTAGGGGATAAAAGCAACGAGTTCTGATAGATGGGTATGCTGGCCAAAACTGCTTTAATCAGGACAACTTTCCCTACTAGATTTAGCCAGTTCACCCCCTAGGAGGAAATTTTATTTTTTAGGTTGTCAATCAGTTGGTTCCAATGTGAGGCTCTTGGGGAATATTTGAATATAGGGATTCCCAGGTATTTGAAAGCCTCCCAGTTGGTATGCCCTTCCATCCCCAGAACTCTAGTAATTCCCATCATTTCATTTGGCATAATATTCCATCCATAAACCTTGCTTTTGGCCTGGCTTATTTCACTTCTTGAGATTGTTGTGTAGGCTTCCAATTCCTCCTTAAAATTCTTTGCTATTATAGGGCTTGTAGCTCCCAACAACAGAGTATCGTCTGCAAATTGTGCATGATTTATGTCTTCCACCCCTTGCACTATTCTTAACCCCTGAAGGTTGTTTTGACTTTGGGAATTTTCCAGTTGATAGCTTAGAAATGAAGCTTGGATTGCGTAGAGGAGGGGAGAGAGGGGGCACCCTTGCCTTAAGCCTCTAGTGGCTTGGGAAAACTTTGTTACTCTTCCATTCACCATGGGGGCTATCCAAGGTGATCCTATACAAGCTTTAATCCATTTTACAAAAGACGGATCGAAACCAAACTTTCTCATTACTTCAAATAAAAAGCTGTGTCTAACTCTATCAAAGGCATTGGTGAGTTTGAGTTTTATTATCATACCTTTGTCTTTCCTCAAGACGCTTGAGTGAAGGGCCTCTTGAACTAGGATGATGTTATCTGCAATATGCCTGCCTTTGATGAAGCCTCCCTGGATTTCTGGGATGATAAGAGGGAGGATTGTTTTGATTCTGTTGGCTATAATTTTGGTGAGGATTTTGTAGCTTGTGTTGCAAAGGGATATTGGCCTGAAGCGGTTGAAGTTGACTGCTCCTTTCTCTTTCGAGATAAGCACCAGGAAGGCCAAGTTTATGCTCCCGCCAAGCTTGCTGCTCGTTTGCGATTTCCAGATCATCTTGGTGAGATCAGATTTTATTATTTCCCAACACTGTTGATAGAATCTGGCAGTGAAACCATCCGGGCCTGGGGCCTTGTCTGGGTTCATTTGGTCCAGTGCCTCCTTTATTTCTTGCTGCGTTACTTCCTTAATCAGCCTGATGTTGATGTCCTCCTTTATGAGGTTTGGAATAGTGGAGAGAGGGTACAGATGAGGGTCTATGAATATCCTTTGTGTTTCTAAGTAGAGTGCTTCAAAGGTTTCAAAGGTTGCTTGTTTTATGCCTTCTGGATCTGAGATTATGTTATTTTGAACCTGAATTTTTGTCACTGCTTTATAGTGCTTTCTTGCCTCCGCTTGCTTGTGGAAGTAGCTTGTATTTTTATCTCCTTCTTTCAGCCAAAGGCTTATGAATTTTTGCGTCCAGTAGCATTCTTCCTCTCTGCAGGCTTTGTGCCATTGTCTTTGAAGACGGTCCTCATATTGCAGGCCCTCTTGTGTGATCTCTTTATTTTCCATTTCCAGCTGATGGTTCTCGAGTTGCTTTTGGGATTCTTTGCGAGAGGTGATTGGGTTTGCTTGGCCCTTTGCCCAAGTTTTTAGAGTTGTCTTTAGCCTTCTTAGTTTCTCTTCTCAAACATAAAAAGTTGAGCCCTTGACAATGCTTGTCCAAGATTTGGATACAAGAAGAAGAAAGTCTTTGTCTTGGATCCAGGTCGGGTTAAATCTAAAAGGGATGGGACCATGGACTTGGTCGATCTTGATTTCTATGTAGATGGGCTTATGATCTGAAACACTATGAGGAAGGATCTCTAAGGTGGCTGTGAGCCCAAGTAACAAGAAGGAGCTTTGAACGAGGAATCTATCTAGCCTGGAAGCAATATGCCCAGGTCCTACCCTTTTATTAGTCCACGTGTAGAGGCCTTTGGTAGGTTTGATGTCTACTAGATCCCAGGCTGAGATTAGGTCTTCCACCCATTCTCTAGCTGGATCTCTCACAATGGTTCCCCCTCTTTTTTCCTCCTAGGCCAGGGTTACATTTAGATCCCCTCCTAAAATGATTTTGTCATGTTCATTTTGCTATAAGAAGTCTTTTAGGGTTTCCCAGCAGTGTTTTTTTCCCTCTATATGTTGTGGTACATAGATATTGAAGAGGATTACCAGATATCCTGAATCTTTGTAGAGGAGTTTGGTGTGAATCCAGTGCATGCATGTTTCTGAGTTGATCAGATCTATTTTGGTGGTGTTCCACAATGTGCAGAGCCCTCCTGAGGCACCTCTGGCGTTTTCGGCTATTCCTTGGTTGTTTCTCCATACGTTCAATGAAGCTTTGAGGGAGTCTTGTTGACTCATCTTGGTCTCTTGGAGGAGTAGGATGTTTGCTTTCGAAGCTTTGATAATATCCTTGAGTGCTTCCTCTTTCCTTTTGCTACAAAAACCCCTACAATTCCAGGAGGTTAGATTCATCAATTACCGTGGGGGGAGGAATGGCCTCCTTGGGAGGCTTTGGATAGCTTTCTTGTTTGTCGAATTCTGATCAATTGCTTGATAGTTGGCTATGAACCTTTTAGGACGTATTTGTAGGTTTCTTTGTCTCTTTCTTCTTTTTTGGTTTTTCTGCCTCTTCCTGTTTTCTTTGGGGTGGCCCAAGCTTCGCTTGCTCCTTCTAAGTCGCTGCCTGACGAGATCTCCCCTTCCTTTGTGCCTTGACTTACTTCCATACTTTGGGGGGATTTGTTTTTCTTCTCTTCTTCTGTCATCAATTGATTTCCTCTATCTTCAGGGGTCTGGTTTCCTCTTGTTTCTTCCACTTGGGCATCTATACTTGGTTCTGCTATCTCATTGCCAGTTCCCCGAGCCAAGATACTGAAGTTATTCTCCTTCTCTTTGATTCCTTGATCCTTGGCTTGTGTTGGGGCTGTATTTTCACTTCTTGGTCCTTCTGTTTCTAGTTTCCCTTTCCGAGCCTGTTGCTAGCCTTCATCCCCTGCTTTCTCTATATTGAGGTTTTTTGGGCAGTTTCTTTGGAAATGGCCGTATTCATAACAAGCTCTACATTTGAACAAGAGTTGTTCGTAATCAAGCTTTTGGAAGTGTTGCCAATCCCCAACTTTTAGTTTTATCGTTTCCGATAGCCCTACCTCCAGATCTACTTCCACACAGATCCTTGCGTAGGAGTATTGGTCTTTTGGGTTCGCTCTATCGATGTAATGTCTCAATCCATTTCCAATTGCTTGAAGCGAAGAGGGATTCCAGCAGTGTATTGGCAGATTCGGGAGTCTAACCCAGACGGGGACGTATTTGGGCACTTCTGAGGCTAGATCAAAGCTTGGGGTCCAGCGATTCAAATAGATCCCTTGAGTGCCCATGAAGTACGGTCCATTTCTAAAGATTAGATCTTTGTCCTCTTGGGAGATGAATTTGAAGATAAAATATCCTCTCCCAACCGCATAGCACGTTACACTATTTGTTATCAGCGACCTCCAGTTCCTTTGGATCCAGTTGTCTATGGTTCTGGCTAAGGGCTAGAGTCCGATGAATTGACCTACTAGGTCTCGTTCTGAAAGGGAAATTGTGACCTTCATTGGGTGATCAGGGGGAAGGTCAATCTCTGGGAAGGTGTCTAGTTTCTTTACGAAGCTTGGGGGTTCTTAAGGTGGAATCTTCTTACTGTAGGCTGCGATGAGCTTTTGAAAGGAGGTGGTAGGAGAGGGAGGGGGCGGTAGCTCCCCTGCTCCCTGAGAATCCATGGAGGTGGCTAAGAGAAAACTCTAAAATCAGAGCTCTGCATCCGAGTGCTACCCAAAAAATCTAGTTGAGCATAATCATGCATGAAACTGTTATTTACTATGTTATATTTGTTATACAAGCTCTTAATTAATCCATTGGAGATGGGGTCAATTTTCAGTGACTCAGAAATATAATCCCGCAAAAACAATCAACTAACGTTTGGAGCGCTTAACACTATTTAGGAGTTGGGAGGACCAATTTTCCTCTAAGATTCAATTTAGAGCCAACATAAGTCTTGTAGATGTTGCAATTAATACACCAGATGATAAACAACACTTTCATGATCACGGTTAGTCATAAAATCAAGAAGCGCAAGATATGCATGTTGGTTGGTATGTGCAAATGAAATTTGTTGGTGACACAAATAGACTCAATGACTATTGCAACAAGAAATAGATTAGGAATGGTAGGTGATCTATCAACAATCATCTAGACAAGAACAAAATTCTTAACCATCGAAAATGATGGGAACCTAATGAATGGGGGAAATGAGAAGAATTTGAGGTGGAGGAGAATAGGAGAGGTCTCAAGATGAAGGTGTCTTGCTGGAAAGGTATGTGTCAACAAGAGAAAGAAGATCATTATCAATATGATCAGTGTCTATGAGGGGTTGACATATTTTTTCTAGCATACTGACAATAGAAGAGGGAAACTTGCCAACAGACACTATGCATTGGAGGTAAAGAAAGGAAGCTTTCTGATACATGATGTATCAACGAAAGAAATATGAACCTCGTCGATACACCATGTATTGGTGAATGATTAAAGATCGACCACCAATATATATAAGGTCAAGGACTAATGGTGCCAGTGTATTGACGCATAAATCATTAACTTGTTGATACTGTCTATATAGACGAGCAAAAAATTAACCCACCGATATAGACAGAATCAATGAGTTAGAAGTTAGAAAAGCTTAGAGTGAAAGTTCGAGAAAGTATATCAGCGAAGAAAAACCCAAGTCATCGATATGGTCCGTATTGGCAAAGGAAGAAGGATTTTCACCGATACAGACTATATCGGCAAGGGAAAGAAGATGCTCGTTGATACACTATGTATTAGTGAAGAAAGAGGAAACTTGTCGATACTATGTATCGGTGGGTCTGAGTCTTCTTTAAAATCCTTTAAATGGTAAAGTATGGAGAGTGAGAAGTGAGTTGGTCTTTTCTATTTACCTAAAAGTGATTAATAAGTTTTCCAGTAGAAAAGTTAAGTAGGGAGACCCAATTTCTTCTCTTAGAGAAAAGGTGAAAAGAAGAAATTAGGGAGGGTGTTGTGTGAGAACAATAGGGTCCTGACCTCCCTGACCCCTAAAGTAGATAGAATACTATGTATTGTTATGTAATAAAGGCCATCACTAGTAAATAAGGCCTATGTAATAATGTGAACAAAACTATTGTAGGAAGACTTACTAGAAGGTTCCACCTCTAGAAAGTTTCTCCTCTAGAATGTTCTTAAGAAGATATAAATAGTATATATAGAGGTAGAACACATTGTATAAGTTGTCTTGTGGAATCATTTGTACTTGAGCTCTGCTCTATCATAGGTTGACCCCTTGAAGAGGCAAGTGAATAGTGATTTCCAGATTAATAAAACTGTCATATTTTAGCCAATATTGTTATTGTGCTCAATATTATGTCTCCTTGTACTAAATACTTTGATAATATTTGTGCTATTTCTCTGCATATTACTATTTTTCACCTTACTTATGTTCAAGTTGATATGAAAAAAATCTTAGCTTCTATATTTACTTCACTTGTTTCATGATGATAATCAAAATTTTACTAAGAAAAACAATCCATTTCATTTATATATTATTGTATTAATATTTTATATTGGAAAATTATTCATATTACTTAATAGTCCATGTTGAAGGCCAAGTACTATAGCATTCAATTCATCATGAATTCTTAGTTTGGGTTGACCTACAAATAATATGTGTACTTATCCAATGTTTGTATCTATTATAGCATATATAAATGTGAATAAATAGAAAAACAAGGATTTTTCTTAGTTACTAGTGGCTAATAACTTTGAGGTGTTATTTTCGAGCTCTAAAAAAATGTGACTACATACCCTAATTTTGAACATAGGAAGCCTTCAATAATACTTTTGTATTGTTGAGGTTGAAGACTTAATGTGTTATGCACTGGGATATTGTTGTAATATCACCCACATTAAAACTATTTCTAGCTACTTTTTTTTCCAATAGAAAATTCGCTCGAAATTATATTAGCGTATAATCTCATTTACATCTGCAAGGATAAAAATAAACTACTACATCCCCAAAATAACCTGAGAGTCATCAAAACCAGCACACAAGCTACAAAATGAGATACAAAAACAGGGATAAAACCCCAAAAAACACTAGAAAATAAACTAAACCAGATGTCGCACGCCCCCAAAGGACCTCAAAGTGTTTACCCAACACTTCACGCCCCCAAAGGACCTCAAAGTGTTAAAAAAAACACTAGACTTCCCCATTTAGGACCTCAAATCTCTGGTCTAAAACCTCTTCTAGCCAAGGGGGAAGAGGCCAAGAGGATCCAAAAAAAAATCAAAGAGGTGACAAAACAACTTTGGTAGAAGCATGGTGGAGCTTGGCACCGAACCGGAGGCAGCCACCGTAGGGTATCCACCATCATCTGTAGATCCTCGCCCATAGATCCACCACAGAGCCCGCAATTTCGACCCTCCTCCACCACCGCTGGACCCTCCTCCACCATCGCTGCGCCACAATCCATCTCACCCTTCAACCACAGCGTTGCCCCACTCCGCAAGATAGCTACCCTGGAAGTGGCCCTCAACCGTGCCCACACATGCTTTGGTAGTGCCAAATACCTCTCCCGCGCTCACCCTAGAAGAGGATTTATAACTACTTAAATACATTGACAAATACAAAATTCCAATACAAATTGAATAATGTTAGTACACATTTAATTCTTTTGTAGAATTTGGCAGTGGTAGTATTTTTGTATCGCCTTCCCATAACCAACATTCATGTACTACATTCCCATAACTGACATGATCATACCACCTTCTTCATTTCCCTTGCATCTACTTATGCTTATGCTTATGCATCTCAATCTGATCTGAATTGCATGGACCCTCAGACTAAGCATTTCATACCATACTTTCACATATTCATCCAATTCATTCTATTGCCCACACCAACATTGTTAATAAATATCTAGCCACATGGTAGTATTTCCCTTTGAGCTAATTGTCGGTGACACTTAAAGGTATTTTGTTCTTGGAAAAGTTGATGATTTTTTCTAACATAATATATCAACTAGTTGTAATGGTCTATTGTTGGAGTAGGCCGAGGCAGAAAAGCAAGGAGATTTTGGGAAAGAAAGCATGCATGAGGAAAGCGACAACTAGAAGGGAGAAACAACATGTGCGCATGGAGGGAAGACCTAATGACATTAGGGTTAGGGTTTTGGTAATGTATTGTAATGGATGAAGAGCCAGAGACGTATAAATATAGATACTTAGCTATCGTAGTAGTAGTAGTTGTTGTTGTTATTATTGTTCAGAGTTTATAGAGACAAGTCATTATTGTAAGAAGCACTATTGTAGCGAACCAATGTGTAATATTTTGTTGTATGATCTCTTTTTGTAAGATGTTGAGCTGAAGACAAAGAAGGATGGTATATTTTGAGGGTTAGATCATAGGCTGAGGAGTTTGGTGTGATCTAGTTCGCCTCACATAGATCTTACCCGACGGAGAAGAGTTGTAAGCATGCATCACGTAAGTGACATAACAACTATAATAAAAGAGCTGAGAGCCAAATATTTTTGGACGAAGCCTAGGAGGGGGTGAACCATGATACATCTGTGTTATGTGATGAATGCATGCATATCTTTAATTTCTTCAGTAGTTATGGTTATGTTGAATGAATGAGTTTCTATATTTCCTGTTTATTTGTAAATAATAGCATATCGCATTTACAAGTTATAATACTGGTTTAATATACAGTTCTCACATATTACACTCAATCTTAGGCTGTAAACACATGATTCTTACAACCACCCATTAAAGCTATCTCGGGTGAGACTGCGCAGTGCATTCTGTGTGTTGCGTTTCCTTCTAGTTTACCAGGGGGGTAGATAGTTTTAGAGGATTTGTTGGAAACCCGAAATACATGAACCCTGGGTCAATGCGAACTCAGACAAAAAAGAAGTAGTTAACCAACAAATGGTTTTGTTGTCGTTTGTAGGAATAGAGGAGGATTGAGTAGATGAGATAGGTTGAGCAAGAGAAGAGTAAAAGAATATTAAAAGGGGGAAAATAAAGCAATGATCCATTAGAAGAGGATGTTGAGACCATGGAATCCCACAAAAGTCAAGATTGAAAGTTGGTTAAGGGAAAAAGAGCTAGAGTTTGCATAGAAAGATAACAAAAATCCTAGAATAACATCTTGCAAATATCATGAGAAATATGTATTTATTTATCTGCATGAAGTCTTTTTCTATGATTTTCCACACTTATTGTAGGAGTGGATACTAAGGTTGAAGGATAACCACGCAACGAAGCATATTCGATAGTTAGATTGGACTCGGGTACAGATCAAGTAGTTACAACAGGTGAACAACAAATTCACCCATGCAGTAGACTTTTGGCTTGATAGTATTGTGGCAGGCTTTATAGCAGAGTTTGTAGTAGACACAACTGAGTCGTACAACACAGTGGAGCAAGAATTTCTATGTGGACCTCGAGGAAGGTACATTCAATCCCTATATATTTATATTAATATATTGTTATACAATAAAGGTGTAATGACAATGGAGTTAGACATCTAAACTTCCCTATGTGCATGGGGTAAGGGGGGAAGCACTGACATAAAGAGGAGAAATGGAAGGAGGAAAGGATAAGGGAAAGAAGGAGAAACCCTTGGACTCGATCATGATGGATGACGACTAGATCAAGCAGATCATGGCAACATCTAGAAAGACGCATAGCGGAGTACCCTACCAATACAAGGTGAATACTAAGAAGAGAGTCGTAGCCATGAGGGAAGGCTTGGCGAGTGATGAGGAAGAAGTAGAGGATCTCTGGGGTGTGGAGAAAATTGAGGAAATCTTGTGCACAAAATACGAGAGGAAGATGAGAGGTCCAAGAATGGGAAGAGAAGGAAACAATCCTATCCATATTAATGTCAGTGTGGAACCCATAAACCCATGTGCGACTAATAAACCAAAGAGAACACCACCGTTTAGAAAATCGAAGTTTGGAAGTAGATAGATAGTAGGAAGTACATCTACATAAGGAAGAATAATTGGAGGAGCCAATTTAGGTAGTACTAGTCAGGTATCTACACTGCGCGGAGGTAGTAGTTCAACGTTCAGAATGGCAGGACACAATCCCACCATCAGGTTACCCGAATTTTGAGGAGAAGCAACAGAAGACCCTAAGAAACATTTGTTTATTTGTGCAAATATCTGGGAAGAAAAACAGATCATGGATGAAGATACTAAACTTGCGCAGTTAGCTATTATGCTGAGAGACCGCGCATTAGACTGGTACATGAGTCTAGATGCAAACAATGCACCTAGGACAACAAGGAAATTGACAGACATTAAGAAGTTACTGATTAATGAGTTCCAGAAGTTGAGTTTAGAGGATCAATACATGAATGAGATGATCGAAATAAGATAGAAACTAGGAGAATCCGTATGGGAGATTGACCAGAGATTCAAGAGACTAAAGGGAAAGTTGAAATATCTCATGACTGATATGCAACATAGGCACTTGTTCGTCAATTCACTGCTACCACACTTAAAATATCCATTGCGATAGAAAAAGTTTTAGACGTAGGCAGAGGCTCTGCAGGCAGCCCTACAATTGGATGAGAACTAATATTAGCAGACGGACCCAACTATCGAAGAGCTTAAGGAGGATCTGAAGAACTTAACATTTCAGCTAAACCAGAATAAGATTAAGGACAAACGAGAAGTTGTTTGGTGTACCACATGCAGGATGGAAGGACACCATAAGAACGAATGTCCAACATTCACGCAATATATCGCAGTCAGGATGCTAAATCCATTACCAACAGGAGGATTATGGTGCAAAATTTGCAAAAATTCGGGTCACGATCCTTATCATTGCACGATGATTCTCATATTGCAGCTTTTACAAGTCGGTAGGACATGACGAAAAAGATTGTAGAACTATGGAGTTGATGTGAGAAAGGACATTATATGCATATAGAGTGTAGGAAAAAATGATGACTAGGAAAATCACACCACAATTTAATCAAGTTCCAGCTCCATACAACATTGTTCAACAATAGTATAATTTTGCGTCACAACCATATAATAACACACAGCCACAGTACAACACAACACAACCTTAGTACAATACCGCACAATATAATAAGGTGCCTCATTATAATGAGCCCAGAGGAGATTCGACAGGCTACAGAGGTGGAGGACGAGCGAGAGGAGGTTTTGGATGAGGTAGAGGACCAATGGTATGTCACAATTGTCAACAACTAGGAAATTATGCAAGAGAATGTCCGCTACCACCAGAGACTTGTATGTATTATCGCGCATCAGATCATGACACAAAATAATGTACAACACTATTAGTAAAGATCTAGGAAATGAGGAACCAGAACAACCAGAATGTTCAGTGGATTTTAGCTGAAGCAATGGATGAAGGACGAAACATCAATATAGTTACCAGCGGAGGAGCCAAAAAAGGAAACGACGTAGTCCGACAAGAGTTAGAAAAAAATTAGTGGGTAAATAAGAACATTGAACCAAGAAATAAGTTCGACGCACAGAAGGAGAAGGAGGTATTTAACCAAGCAAGACAAGAATTTTAGAAAGAATACATGGCGTCAACTTGAACTGCACAACAAAAGAAGGAAGCTACGAAGTACGAGATGCCTCCATTATTGGATCATACCAACGAAATGCAACCCATGGGACAAGTAAGTACAATAAAAAAAAAATTGCAATCATGTGTAAAGGTATTAAATGATCCATCATCTATGAAAATACTGCAAAAAATACTAGAAAAATGTAGCATCGAGACAGAAGGAAAACTAGAACCAAAAATTGTCAATCACCTACATACAAGAAGAAGAACAAGTAGGGAGTTCAGACTGAATGCCAACATCAGAGACTTCAACATGGGGTATATCATACTAGATTTAGGATATTAAGTTAATGTATTACCAAAGAAGACATCGCAATGCATGGAAGATCCCACATTAGGATATTCCCCTCTTCAATTGAAACTGGAAAACCAACAGAGAGTCCTATCAATCGGTAGATTGAAAGGAGTGACAGTAGATATTGATGGAGTGCACACCAAAGCAGATTTTGAAGTCATTGAAATAGTGGACGACACAACACCTTACCCAACATTGCTTGGTCTGGATTGGGTGTTTGATAACTAGGCCATAATCAACTTGAAGACCAAGAAAATGACATTTGAGTTAGGAGAATACAGGGTCATTGCACCATTAGATCCATCGGAAGGGGAAAGGTTTGTAGAACCTACTTTATTAGACTTAGAGGAAATCATCTAGTTGTACAAAAAAACTGCGTGCGATGAGGATTATGTGAACCCAACTGCAAATGGGGTACTCAGTTGGTAGATCATTACTTCATGTGCAATAGATTCAAATGCCGGTTTAGAAAAATGGCAACAAAGGATACATGAAGTTTCCACGAGGAGATGTGCACGAATAGACCACGCAGTAAGATGGGTAGACACAGAGATAAGGGAACCACCCAGTTTCCATGGAATAAACGATATGGAAACATTCTTGACCCAATATGAAGATGCAATTTTAGAGAATTAGAGACTATTAGCACTTGATATAACACTCAAGGCCACACCTGCAAGATGGTGGGGCACACACAAAGAGACAATCACATATTTCTACCAATGTAAGTGGTTACTATGCATAAGGTTTGGTGCAAAACAAAAAAACAACAAGCCATAGAGGTACGATGGATAGGGAGCACCAATGGAACACTTGGAGAAGTGCAGAACACTGTGGAAAATGACACCCCCAGAGGAATGGCCTCATCATTTCATACACACTCTAGAGGGCATACCAGCGAACTGGTATATAGACCAGGAATTACGCAAAGGAACTGCGACCTGGACGACATTACAATAGAATTTTACAGTCACTTTTTCATTCAAACATGAAAACCCCAACATAGATGCAGCTATGAAACAAATAAGAGGCGTAATATTCATCAAGGCCCCGAAAGTCGAGCTCATAACAGAAGAACAACAACAGAACAAACAAACAGTCAAGGAATTGTTGTCATGTTACCATGTGCAAGAGGAAGCACTAGATGAAGATGATCCACGCGATATTTAGATCAAAGAAACAAAATGCGAAAGAGAAGTGGAGGGTCCACCCATAGAATCAAAAGTTATTTCTGCACTGATCAAGGTAAAGAAAGTTAACATTGGAACAATTGAGCACTACAAAATGGACAACATTGGAGATTACTGGGATGAGCAGACAGTAGAAATCATAATAGAGTTGTTGCATGAATACAATGACCTATTTCCCACAACATTTACAGAGATGAAGGGTATAGACGGAGAACTAGGAGAAATGAAGATTCCAATCAAACCTGAAGAAAGATCGATCAGACAACGACCATACAGACTGAACCCAATATATAGGAAAAAATTCAATTCTGAGATCGACACGATGCTCAAATATGGAATCATAGAACCAGTCAAAGAATCAGAATGGATAAGCCCGATGGTAGTTCAGGACAAAAAACAGGGAGGAATAAGGATATGTGTCGACTTGCAGAAGTTGAATGATGCATGCCTACATGACCCATTCCCTACACCTTTCATGGATGAAGTGTTGGAGAATGTAGGTATACATGAAGCTTACTCATTTACTGATGGATTCTCAGGCTACCATCGGATCAAGATAACATAGGAAGACAGATAGAAGACTACGTTTGCGAAAAAATGGGGATACTACCAGTACATAGTCATGCCGTTTGGACTGAAGAATGCACCAACAATATTTTCTAGAGTAGTCATCACTGCGTTTAAGGAATTCATCCACCAGTTTCTTGAAGTATACCTGGACGATTGGACAATCTACAATTTTTTGAAATACCATGTAAAAGTCTTACGGATGATGTTAAAAAGATGTAGGCAGTTCCAGATATCAATGAACATGAAGAAATGCATATTTAGAATAGTGTTTGGGATACTATTGGGCCATATCATATGCAAACAAGGTTTATTAGTCGATCCTGCAAAGATTGCAGTAATTGCTAACTTACCACCACCAAAAACAGTCTGTTAGCTAAGAGCGACGTTGGGACACACAGGATACTACAAAAAATTTATCAAAGGGCACACACAGATTACTACACCAATGGAAAATATGCTAATAAAGGATACAAATTTTTAGTGGAATGATGAGTGTCAACATGGTCTGGATACCCTGAAGGAAAAGATGGTCACCGCGCCAATATTAGTATTTCCAGACCGCGAGAAGACATTCCACATGCATGTAGATGCATCAACCATATAACTTGGAGCTATCTTGGCACAACCATGAGCAGGAGACTTGGATCACTCGATAGAATTTGTGAGCAGAAAGTTATCAGAATCGAAGCAAAACTATAACACTACAGAGAGAGAAGGCCTATCTATGGTCTATGCAATGCAAAAGTTCAGACATTACTTATTGGGAAAACACTTTAAGGTTTTCACAGATCACTTAGCCCTAAAATACCTAGTCAACAAGCTAGTGTTGGGGGGAAGAATCTGCCGATGGTTACTACTCTTTCAAGAATTCGACTTTGAAGTAATAGTAAAGCTAGGAAAATTGAATGCAGGACCTGACCACCTATCAAGGGTCACCAATGGTGAAGAACCTACGAATTTAGAAGACAACTTTCCAAATGCACAACTATTTTCAGTCCGGATCGCTGATGAACACTTCACAGATATTATTCAGTACTTGAGCATAGGTATTGCGCCGTATGAATATAACACCGCGCAAAAGAAAAACCTAGTAGTCTGTGCTGCATACTATCAACTGATCGCAAGACACTTATACAAAATGGGTGCAAATAGCATCTTACGAAGATACATGTTAGAACATGAAATACCACATGTTTTAGCAGAATCTCATGAAGGAATAGTAGGAGGGAATTATGCAAGCAAAGCTACTGTGCAGAAGGTATTATGCGCAGGAATATGGAGGTCGACGATTCACAGAGAATCGAAGGAGTAATGCCAAAAATGTGATGTTCGTCAAAGGGTAGGTAAACCCAACAGAAGGGACGAGATGCCATTACGACCACAAGTAACATTGCAGGCATTCTATAATTGGGCGATAGACTTTGTAGGACCAATCAACCCACCAACAAAAAGAACATGAGATAGGTACATTATCACCGCGATAAAGTACCTAACAATATGGGTGAAAGCTACACCAGTGAAGGATTGCAGCACAGAAACAACATCACACTTTTTATTTGAAAAAGTAATCACTCGATTTGGGTGCCCAAGAGTTTTGATGAGTGAACAAGGCATGGACTTCATAAAAAACACCATTACATCTATGACTGAAGAGTTCGAAGTCCATCATTAGAAGAGGAGACCATATCACCCACAGGAAAATATCACAGTGGAAGCGTTTAACACAATCCTGGAGAATGCGTTGATAAAGATCTGCAACATCAATAGGGATGACTGGGACCTCAAAGTACCAGCAGTATTATGGGCCTACAGAACTATGTGAAAAAATTTGACAGGGCACACACCATTTAAATTGGTCTATGGACAAGAAGCAGTAGTGCCATTATAATTCTTAGTACCAAGCTTGTGTGTAGCAACAATCACACATATGACATAACGAGGTGCAGTACAGGAGCAACTAAATCAATTAATGACCATAGAGGAAGACCAGATCTTAGCAGGATTCCACCAACAAGTTCAGAAAGCAAGGGACAAAGCTTGGCATGATATACACATCAAAAAGAAAACATTCAAGGAAGGAGATCTAGTATTGATGTATGACAAAAAATCGCTTCAGTACCCAAGAAAGATAAGAATGAACTAGCTAGGACCATACGGAGTAAAATCTGTCATAGATGGAGGAGTTGTACAATTGATAGACTTATCAGGCGCATAACTCAAAGCGATGATTAATGGGAGTCGACTGAAGTTGTACAAGGACAATCGACCACCCACTGCGCAGTAAAAGAAAAAAAAAACCAGTATATTGAAAAAGTACCAACAAAAGCATAGTGCGCTGGAGACAGAAAGGGAACACATACTTAGGAACACAAACTCAGCGAGTAGAAGGAAAAAAGCCATGTAAAAATGGAAACAAGTGGGAAATGTAAAGTTGACAAAAGTAATATGAAATGACAGAGTTAGGCAGAATTGAATGATGGAAAGGATCGATGGGATGCCACATTAATCGCGCCAACTAGAGACGACAAGGTGGAGTGGAAAGTACAAAACATCCAGAGGTGCATTGAATCCATAATTAAGGAAGCGTCGTCAACAAGATTCATGTGAATCCCATACAACACACAGACGCGAGAGTAAAGAGTCCATTTGTGAAAAGAGACCAAACAGAGAGCGATAGAGGTTAAAAAGCACAGATTTGAGTTCACAGGGGTCACAGAGACCATTCAAACCCAACAAGCATTCAAAATTCACTGCCATGGCACCACCTAAGCAAGCAGAAGAAATCCAAACCACCAGAAAACCCAAAGCTGGAATCACCAGTTGAGCCATACGAGTCTCAAACCACTATCTCAGACCACCCACTGGAAGGAACAGTAGAAGATGTCACGGGTTGGCTAGATTAGTATTCCAAAGCACAACCAACAACCGTCAGCACCTCGAGCCATCCATCACCGAAGAAAGACAAGCAATAGGTACCTAGGTCACCTCGCAAGCAACCTGTCGTAGAAATCATCCTACCGTGTATACCAGATGAGGTACAGGTGAAACCAGACCTGCTGGGTCACATAGGGAAACTCAAATACTCGGACCACGATGTAGCAGACACAGACAAGTTTCTGGAACTTGCCATGATGGTATACTTAGAGACTGTGGGCACAAATCTAGTTGGGGAACCAATTGATCAGCCACTCCAATGGGCAATCAGGTTGGAGAAAACATGAAGTTTAGGTCTATTGGACCTACCAAATTTTGGAAAAGGTCATAATGCAAGAGTGTGCATCAAAAAACTATTAGCAGTCACACATGGTGAGGACATATGGTTGGACAAGCTCATCTCAATAGACATTGAGCTTATTACGAAAATAACAGGGTTACCATCCTGGGGCATGGATCCCGCATAGTTCCTCGACGATAAGATGAAGGAAAAATCACTTATGGAGGAGATGAAGAAGAAATACGGTACTGATAGGGGGACACGGGGCATCATCATCGAGCAAATTAATGATGTCGCAACACAAATGGGTGCAAAAATCTTAGCCTGCAAGCTGCTAAGAAAATGCCGCAAGGAGGAAGTTCTAACTGGAGTTGTCGCAGTTGTAGCTCAACGCACCGAGGGCACCACAGTGAGCTGGGCACCATATCTCTTGAACTTGTTCCTGGATGACTGCAAGGATGCGCAGGATCTCAAAACAATGCTTCACTATTCATGGCTAATCATTTTAATAGCCTTTATGGGATGGAGGGAACTGAGGTATGTAACTTTCCTTACAAAACCCACACCTAATTAGGGAGCAAGATATTTATTGTTGAAAGTCGTGTCAAATGCCAGGCATAAGAGAGAGAATGGGTCCATATTTGAAGGATACCTACACAATTTTCAGGAGGCCATCAAAAACATGTGGAAAATCACACCACAGGCTGTCGCGTGGTATAGCAACATCACCAACTTCAAGGCCACATGACACACGATGTGGATATAGGCGCGCAAGGATCTCAATAAGAAGTGGCTACAAATGCGCTACCGTATCACATAAGGTGATATCGACATGGTGATCAAAGACTGGGAAGATGAATGGAGGATTCCAGTCCTCACCCAAGACTTGTCAAAAAGGACAGCGGAAGAAGAGGTGGGGCAGGGAGAAACACAGCCTCTAGAAATCCAAGTGCCCAAGAAACAAAGGACGGGCCAGGCAACAACAACACAGACAAATGAAGGCACCGTGAAGACGAGAATAAAAAATGAGAAGAAGGAGAATACGTAGCTGGCAAAAGAGCAGTAGAAATAGACTGAGGTCATGCAAGGGACCACAACAAGTCCCAATCCCTAGGAACCAGGTGGGAATAAGAGACCAACCACTCAGATGAGGGGCACACATAAGAAAACGAGGGCATACAGATCGCCTCCAGAATATACGATCACAGATGATGATGGGGAAATGATAGACCGAATGGTCCAGGAAATTCTATCTGAGGACTTCGACCATGATGTGCACCACAGGGACATGATTCAAGAGGAGATGGCAGACATGCGATAGTTCCTCAAGCAAATAGGGGAAGCACACATAGTAGCCAGTAGTATGAGAACATGGCCATCAACACCGTAGACAGAGGAAGGAGTGGAAGTAGAAGAACGAGATCCAGTCCATCCAATACTGCAGCCGAACGCAACATTCCACATCACACCCAGTATGTTGCGCATGGATGAGATCGTGGGCTAGACACCCCTAAAAGACTTAACTCAAATCTAATTGGTGTTGACACTGATGCCATCCAGGGCTCTACACAAGTTGTAGGTTAGCATAAACCATGAGGTACAGTCTCGTGCACACAAAGACTTAGTCAAATTGTAGCAAGAAACAAAGAAGTAGGATGCGCTAGAAATAGTCTATGAGCAGGCTAAGTTCGAAACCCAGGAGGAAAGGGAGCGCAGGAAAGGATTGGAGCAGAAAGTGGTCGGAACTGACGAGAAGATTCCACTGGTCGCGCAGAGGGATGAAATCATAGCAGCAGAAAATATTGATCAGATTGCGCAGGTAATTGATCAATATCAGAAGGAGATTGAGAATATTCGTGAGTAGCCTACACCCACCACTCCACCAACAGTGAAGGAGCAAAGGAAGCAGGAAGCAACAACGTAGCTGCATGAGATAGAGCAACAGGTCAGCATAACAATTGATGTGTTCGATAAATCAACACATATTTGGACAAAGTTAGAGGAGGATCAACAAGTCCAAAGGTGGGGCAAGGAAGAAGAAAGGATTAGCAAAGATATCCAAGACCTCAAGCAGAGGCAGAAGATAATGCCCATCATAGAACGTGTCAAGGGGCGCATAACATGAAGAAATTGCAAGCATAACTCACCACTGTGCAAACACAGAAACAAGAGCATCAAGCTCAAATGGAACCATTGCAGGAGCAGGTAGCAGAAGTCCTAGCATAGGCAGAGGAATCCAAGACACATATAGCACAGACCCAAGCAGAGTGCATGGAATTGATCAGTGACGAAATTGCAGTCCAGATAGTGGACACAATCAAGGAGAAGACTGCGCAGGCGCAGCCATAGGCAAAAAAGCTCAAGGAAAAGTTCCAGGCAATCACCAAGGAGATCGAAGAAGCACACAAAGGCTAGGTGGCTCAAGACAAGCCACATGTTAGTGTTGGGGGCCTGTTGGAGGCAGGGCAAGGTGGAAAAGAAATGTGATTTTGGAAAAGAAAGCATGCATGAGGAAAGCGACAGCTGGAAGGGAGAAACATCACTCACACATGCATGGAAGACCTAACGACGTTAGGGTTAGGGTTTTGGTAATGTATTGTAATGGCTGAAGAACTAGAGACGTATAAATATAGATACTTAGGTATCATTGTTGTTGTTGTTGTTGTTGTTTTTATTGTTCAGAGTTTATAGAGACAAGTCGTTATTGTAAGAAGCGCTATTGTACCGAACCGATGTGTAATATTTTGCTGTGTGATCTCTTTTTGTAAGTTGTTGAGCCGAAGATGAAGAAGGAGGGTAGATCTTGAGGTTTAGATTGCAGGCTGAGGAGCTTGGTGTGATCTAGTCCGCCTCACATAGATCTTACCCGACGGGGAAGAGTTGTAAGCGAGCGGCGCGTAAGTGACAAAACGACTATAATAAAATAGTTGAGAGCCAAATCTTTGTGAACGTATCCCAAGAGGGGGTGAACCACGATACATCTGTGTTATGTGATGAATGCATGCATATATTTAATGTCTTCAGTAGTTATGGTTATGTTGAATGAATGTGTTGCTATATTTCCTGTTTATTCGTAAATAACAACATGTCGCGTTTACAAGGTATAATAGTGGTTCAATATATAGTTCTCACATCTCACACTCAATCCTAGGCTGTAAACACATGAGTCTTACAACCACCCATTAAATCTATCTCAGGTGAGACTACACAGTACATTCCGTGTGTTGTGTTGCCTTCTGGTTTACTAGGAGGGCCCATAGTTTTAGAGGCTTTGTTGGAAACCCGAAAGACGTGAACCCTTGGTCAATGTGAACTTGGACAGAAAAGAAGTAGTTAACCAACATAATATATCAACTAGTTGTAATGATATATCCATATCATATGCAATGTAAGCATCCTAAATGATTAAAATATTGTTGTGATAGATGGAGAGCATGAGCTTAAACAAGAAGAATCTAGCAATAAGGGATCAAAGGACATACCCATCTCAGATTCTCCCACTCCTCTTCTAGACTGTGTTTCTATTATGGTTATGATTGTGGTAATGTCTCTCCCTCCAACCAAAAGGAGCAAGGGAACCCTAACTAATTCAAGTTCTTCCCATGTGTCTTTCAGTATCTTAGCATCATTCATGCCCCACTCTCTTTCTCTCAATATTGATTACTTAGTGAAAAACTCTATGCCTGAGTTGCCTGAGCTTGTTCTCAAGGTCCCATACTTATCCTGCTATCTTAAGGATGACCTACATAATCTTCTTAAACATGTTCCTTCTTTCTGTCAAGTAGTGTCTAGGTAAATTGAGTTTCCATTTCCTTAGAACTATATGCTTTTGTTATCAAATGAGTGATGAGGCCTCAACAAACCCCAAGTTCTCTAAACTTGGGGTACCCCTTTTTGTTTTTGAATTTTCATCATCATGCCTGAGTTGCCTTGATTGAGTTAAGTTTTTTTTTGCTTGACCTTAATGAAAGTTATAAAAAATAATGAGTTTAACTTTTCTTTTGAGTGAGGGATTGTTTTTTGCACTATTGATGCTCTAGTCTAAGTCATCACCTTTCACTTCAAAAGAGTGCTTGAAGAATTTTTACACTTAAAAAGTTTATCAAACTTTAAACTTTATTCTTAAGTTCTTTAAGACTTTATTTTTTAACCTTAGAAAGCCTAAGTTATTAATTTTTGAAAAATTCAAACCTTTTAAGCGTCGTGGTACCCTTCCAAAACTCAATTTTTTTTTAAGTGTTGCGGCACCATTACAAAACTCAATTTCACAATTATTGTGCAACAATCTTTGAACTCAAGTTATAGCTTTGCATTGCTTTTCAAAAGAGGATTGAGGTAAGTTTCGAATATGGCTCGATTGACTTTTTGGAAGATACCATAAACCTTTGAAAATACCGAGTTGTAGAAAATTACTGCAAACACTTTGTACCAACTTTCATAGTGG
>ML790878.1:185968-199087 GCA_009831015.1 Picea engelmannii | reverse complement strand
TTATAGAAGGTTTAAAGAAGAGGATCACCTAGATATGATCCCACCAAGGGACTCTTGCGGTAGAAATATCGATGACCATTGATCCAGATTGGATCATTATATAATTTGCCATTTATGTCGGTACTTTTCGGGTGGAAAAAATTGGAGGAATCGGCTTGGGGAGCCATTTTAGTGGCAGGTCCCAATTTGGAAAATTGGGGTTGGAAACTGACTAAAATTTTCATGAGCCATTTTGAGGCATAAAATGACATTTGTTTTGGTCCAAAACCTACTTTGGAGGAAGTTTCCATATTCTACACCTCGAGACCTTTCCAATGGTGCAAGAATCACCTCAATGGGAGTTTGTATGTGAAAAGGTATGCCTCCCGCAAGATAACCTACCATGTTGAACACCATGGTACGAGTGCATGCCATGTCATCCCCCATTACTCAAACATGTAGGGATAGCCACATGTGTATTTTAAAGAATATTCTAGAAGGTCCAAACCTTATCACTAATAGAGGGTTGAGGAATTCAAAACCCTAACCCTAGATGGCTATCGAGCAATGTTAAATGTTGAGCCGCTAGGAGGAGAAGGAGTTCCATTATTTTGTGTTGTACTTGTTTCATAGTTGAGTAGAGCATCGAAGGAGTGGGATTTGAGAGCTTAATAGAGGTAGGAAGAAAAGCTCGTAGTAGCTATTTAGGCCACAGAGTCATAGGAAACTCCATAGTGAGTGCCTATTTCTTTGTACTTTCTATTCATAACTGAAGAAAAGAGAGAAGAGCATAGGCCTCACCATCTAGCTAGGTTTTCTCTCGTATTGGGTTTCCCAAGATATATCTTGTGTTCATTTGTGTGGATGGTGTATATATTTGCATGTCTTTTATTTTCATATTTAGTTATTTTCGTAAATCTAAGAAATAAGCTAGTAATAACTAATATGGGATCTAAGGAAATAAGTTGCATAATCTAAGATTTCATATTAGTATAATATTTTTTGTGACAAACTATTCCAGTGGAATATCCATGGTAGTATATAGATCACTCAGATGGGATAAGAAAAATGAGTTGAGTTTGGTGATATGACTTCACAAATTATGATGTGGATAATACGATTGATGACATGGATAGGCTCCATGTGGAAAAATCCATGCTGGCAAGGGATAAGGACTCAACGAGCAGTTGAGGAATCAATGACTCAAATTCATCCTTGATTGTGAGATCAACGACCAAGATTTATCGGCGTTTTGGAAAATTTGTCTCCTCAATGCTTTGGAAAACTTTGCATTGGTGCATGAAAATGTTTTGTCATCAGTGGCTTGAAAAATTTGTATTGGCACATGGATTTTTTTTGTCATCGGCCTCTTAGAAAACTTTACATCAACGTCTTATATACAATCTAAAAATACTATATATTGGTTCTTTATCAACGGTCTAAAAAGAATCTCTATCAATGCTTTATTGGTGAAGGAAAGTCACTGATCTAGGTGGACATCAATGGCCACACACCTATTCCATTGGCTCAAAATATAGTTTCCATCTTGGGAGTTTTTCTGCAGTATTTTTGGGTCTTGAACTCTTGGGGTTGTTTTGAGACCCTAAACGACATTTTGTTGGCACAAAATTGCCTAGTAGATTGTTGAAGGCATTATTGGGCCATTCGAAATGTGTATTCCTCAGATAGACCTTTCCAATGGGCTATGTAGCGCCCCAAATGGGGATGGTATGCAAAATTAACTTTCTCGAGAAGTTGGTGTATCAACTAACCACATCGTAGCCCACAAACCTTTTGGTCTTTCATCTTGTAGGGTTAGGGTTTTGGATGTTTAGGGTTTTCTCATTGATGCTTTATGTTAAAAATCTTTTTCAACCTCATTGTAATAATCTTCTTCTGAATGCGCATAGCCATCACATATATTCTCAGAGATAAGCTACCACCATTCTAGCGAGTTTTTTTTTACTTTGCATTTTTACAATTCCTGCATATTTTGTTCATTAATAGAAATCGAGCATTATTGTATCTCTATGTTTCTATCATATTTATGTGTTTTATTTTGTCCCCTCATAAATATGGATTGGTTACCTCATATCATTGAATTTATTTGGACTTCTGTTTCAGTGCATTGAAATCTTAGTGTTTTGGCGCCCATGAAATATTTTTTTAACACCCATGAAATCTTATTTTTCGACACACAAGAAAAATCTTTGTTATCGGCGATGGAAAATAACTTTTACATTGATGGACTAAAGTGACTCTAGTGCACCAATGGTATAGTTGGCTATGCCATGTTAGTGAGCATGTGTTGTGTCATGTCAACTAGGGGTGCCATGTAGGCATGCTAACACAAGAAAGAGGAAATTCCTCCGAGATCGGAATTGAGCAAGAGTACAGTCGTTGGAAAGCTCTTGAGGAGAAGAATTGGCTTGTGAGATCCAAATTTGTATCTAAATTGTGTTTAAGAAAGTTGAATTAGATGGAAATTTTGAAATTTCCATACACACCACTATCCTAATAATGTTTAGGGGGTCAAGTATGTGACAAGTAGGGACCAATGCTAGGATAGATGATAGTAGCATCTAATAGCTCTCATACAATATTTTCAATTTCATTCTTTTGTGAAAAAGAATGAGGATGTGAGCACACATTGGGTGGTAGGGTACTAGGAAACAACAAGATGCTATCATCATTCTCTCCATAGGAGGATGGTAATCCTTGGGGATGTTCAAAGACTTGTTGGTATTTGTCCAATACTAACTACAAATTGGGATGAACTAGATGAAAAGCATCATAAAAGGATTGAATAACATGGCATTGTGCAATACTACTAAAATGACCCCTTTTCAGAAGATTTTCCATACATCGGGAGATAATTATTTTTGGATAGACTAATTTGAGATCTTTGAGCAGGTAGGAACTTCCATCCGTTTGAAAACTCATCTATAATTATAGAAAATGCATGGTCATAGGGCCTGATGTTCTTAGGCATTCAACACCCAAAATAATATCACAATTGCCCATTTTAATTACAAACATGTGAGTGCTAAGGGAATACTCACCCATTTGAAGTTTAACATTTTCACACCAACCACCACATTTCGTAGACCCCCCATTAGCAACCATAATCTGAAAGTTGTTAATAACATGGATGTAGTAAGGTTGTTTCCAGGGAAACATGAAAATGAATGAAATTATGGGTGTTGCTACTTTTTATTAAGATAATGACCTTCCTCTGCTTCTTATAGCCAACCAACTTTAATGTTTGAGGAGAATAAATATCCAAAGAATGAAGGAATATTTGGGGTTCTTCATCTTCTTGGTCAAGAAGAGCAACTTCCATAATGATGGGAGCGACTTCCTCTTGAGTCTTGCCATCAACATCATCCTTAGAAATGGATATAAATAATTTATGTTCGTTACATTTATGCCCCGGAGAATGATTTTCATCACAGTTGTAGCAAAGACCCTTGAGTTGGTGATCCATCATTTCAGCCCATATCAACTTGTGGACCTTAAGGGTCAGTGCAGGATGTTGAGGAGCCACCATATTTGAGTAAGGATGTGAAGCAAAGTTGGGGAATTCAGACTAAGTAGAGGATATAACATGTGCATGATGAGCAAGTTGAGTGGCATCCAACCAAACAATATGGTGGTTCATCTCTACTTGGGCTCTAATTTCCTTTTTAAGACAATTGATAAAGCATTGTTTCAAAATTTCACCGGTTAAAGATTTTTTTCTAAAAACCATATGTTCAAAATCATCAATATAGTCTTCCACTATTTTTGTAAGTTGTCTCAGGAAAATAATATCTCTAATAAAGTGAGCAAACTGGGGTTTCACAAACTACCCCCATGTAGTGATCACCCTTGGAGATGCATTCTTATGCCATTTCCGCCACTCCAATGATCCCTATCTAGATAGAGGACACCTATTTAGATTTTCAATATTTTATCTGCTATGGAATGAAAGGAAAAGTAGTGATCCATTTGGTCAACCCAACCAGTCAGATCTAACCCATCAAACTTATTCTAATAAATTTTAGGTAGGTAAGGCATTAGATTGTGGGAATAGTCAGAAAATGAAAAGTGATTAGTATGCTCTTCTTCCTCCTCAAGGAGCTTACCCTTATGGGAACCTTCACGCAAGACATGGTCACCCTTCTCAGGCTTACCCTTCATTTTCACAATCTAATAAAAAAACAAAGGTCAACTTGTGCAATGAGGGAATACATATTGGTTTTCATTCTATTAATTTATTGGGAAAGATACTCAACCATTTGCTTTAATTTATCCATGGATGACATGTTGTGGATTTTTGTAATGAGACTAGTGGATCTAATGAAGTGGTTATCCAAGAATTATCCCAACATGATTAGTGTCTCAAGAGTAATCTATGGAGAAGGGTAACAAGCAATGGTATGAGAGGGTCCACACAAAAAAATACTTATTATAGAGTGACACCATGACGATCAACATTCCACTGAGATTATTTTGTGCTAGGTCTGTCACAATGGTGTTGGAAATCCCTATATATTTTTTTTTTTTAATTTGGGAGGAGTATTACTCCCTTCTGATTATTACTACACTAATGAAATTCCCAAATTCTCGATGTTGCAAATTGTTTAGGAATTTCACTGCCCATGTTGTAGAAGTTAGGATTTGCAGCAAGAGGCTAGGGTTTGTGAGGTCTTAAGGATAGAACAATGTCAAGTGTTATAATTGTCTGATACACTAGAGGATTTTTGTAATGTCCCTAGCCACCCAGGCTAGGCCATGCCACATAAAACTCTCCCAATTACCACTTTGATACCATTAAATTTCCTGACATGCTCTGTGATATCCCCATCACCATAAACTCAAAAAATATCCTTTGATCCCATTTAATTAAATATCTGCTCTATATATGAACAGAGTTATGTAGATTAAAAACAACACACAACAAAAACAATTAATACATAGAATTAATAACAAAGATTCCATAATAGAAAAATCATAATTACACACACAGTAATTGAAATAAGAACATGATAGACACTTATCTCATGAAATAAACACCAACTGCCTGTAGACCTTCCACGTTCCTCCCAACCATAGAACACATTTTTGATAATCTCATTAGTGGTTCAACACCGAGCTGGGGCTAAACTCTACCTAGGAAAAGGAAGTTCTAAGTTAGTTTAAGGTCTGTCAATCATAAGCAATTCTCAAATTTACATGCCAACTCTAGAAACCATCCTACAGTCCCTCATGCCCCACATGCCTGTCCCATGCTAGGAAGTGTGCCCCTTCTCTGCTCAACAGTCCATCTGTTACACATCAAAATTACTCACTTCGATAGTGTCGCAAGTGTCATCATTACAAGTGTTACAAGTGTCGCATTTTGCTCACAAGTGTCGCAAGTGTCAAGAAAAGAATACTGCTCATAGTGCCTATTTTGTACCTATAATGACATCAAAAAGACACTTGAAACACCTCAAACATTTGATTTGGAAGAAGGGGAATGGTTAATTGGGTTTATGAACCTCTTTCCATTTGAAAGAACCACTGAAATTGAGTTTTTAGAGGAGAGCACTCCCCTCTACCTCTGTCAAGAGTGCTGGCGCTCCCCTATAGACTATCTGGGAGCATTATAACACTCTGTCTGCCATTTTGGAGGAGAGTTGCTGCTGTTAGGAGTGCTGGTGCCCCCCTATACATTACTAGGGAGCGTTATAACGCTCTGACTGCCCTTTTGGAGGAGCGCTACCTATTCTGGGCAACCGTTGGTTTGTTGAGAAGAATGAGGGAAAAATCCCTTCAATCTTTGAAGGCAGTTGGATTTGAATCCTTATTCCAGCCATGATCTTAGGGAAGATCCCTAACTGAAGGAGGAAAATCATCAACTTACCCCAAAGATATCTCAAGTGGTTGAGCCTCTCCAAGCCTATATAAGCAGGCTTTCTTATGGTGAAAAGGATGGAAAATATTGAAGATATGAAACCTATGATCTCATAGGAAAAATACAGTGGAGGAGAATAATCAGTGAAGCTGTTGTCATTATGATTGTGGAGCTTTTGAGCAAGGGTTGGACAAGGAAAACTTGATGAAGCTGCTGCATCCCATTCATGGCTGTAAGTAATGCTTTGTCCTCATTAATATAATATGCTTGGCCTATTTCTTTCTAATTTGTGTTTGATCTCACATGAATTTGTCTCTAGTAGATAGATCTGTTTTGAACTAATCTTGATAGAGTAGGAAGTTGGTTGTATCTTTGTTTGTCTATAGGGCTTATCGGGGAGTTCAAGATTAGAGCTCAACTCAGAATGTGCACGGACAAACATCGGTAAAAAGGTACTCCTCTTCTTCCTTCCTCCTCACACATTAGTTTGTCTAGATATAAAAAGAAGTCAGTGTCCATGATAAGCATCTTTTGTCTTAGAGTTAAGAGTCTAGCTCTCAAGAGGAGATCTACCTATCCACAGGGGGATTTTCCTTCAACAGAAATTGGCGACTCCACTGGGGATCGAATCAAAACTTTTATTTTTTGGTTTGCCTCATAGACCTTGTCCTACCCTCTTTTATTTTAGGCCTTATTCACCCCGTATGTATGATTTCACTTGCTGATTGAATCCTTAATCCATCACATGCATCTTGATTGACAAAAAATTGACTGAAGTTTTGGCCTTTTTGACAATTTTCTGAGTTTTTGAAGCCCGACGCCCCTGTGACCATGTTAGCCTAGTGCCAACACTCCCTAAAGGTCTTAGACAGATCTTTATAATGCTCTGGTGACCCTTACACCAGAGCGCCAACCTCTCCTTTGCAAAAATACCTTCCAGAATTGTGCTTTCTACAATTCAGTCTATGTTTTTGTCGTTGCTCAACTTCTTGATGCTTCAGTATATTTTCCTTATGAAATTTGACCCTCTTCTTTCTGAGAAGTAAGCACTTTGTTTTTCATATTTTGTGACCTTCTTCCTTATTTTGAGTTTTTTCTCCTATTGAGAGCTTGGAATCAATCCACTGCTTTCTTCTCTCTTGTCTGACTGAGAAGAAACTCTGGTGAAGGACATCAGAAGTCTATGAATCTTCTCATTTGGTTCTTTGAGGTCATCTTGTCCAATCTCTTTCTCCTTCCTTTTGCATTTTTGGTTTTCTTTCTCTTGTTTGATTGCAAAAAGGGTGTGTTGTTTGTGTGAAATATGCTTATGCTTGTCCGAATCTCCTTGATCTAAAAGGGTAATTGGCAAGATAAGTTTTGCATTGAATTAATCATCATTCGCATACAAATGAAAAAATTACATCTTAGTGATTGGTTTGCATATTAGAAGGCTTTTCTGAAATGTTTTAGCATTACATCAGATTGGATTGAGAACAAATTGATTGAGGACATTCCTTATTAGTGTTTGATAGTGAAAACAACTCTTTCTTTCTCCCTTAAATAGGCATTCATTGAAAAGAAACGATTGCTTATCATCTTTTATGCATTTTTTGAGATTTGAGTCATCATTCCATCAGTTTCACTTTCATACACCCTCTGAGTAAACAACAGCCACTAAAATCAATGCTTAACTAAAATTTATCAGAATTTTCACATCTTTGTTAGCAAACCTACATTAGTCTAAGGTGTAGGGCTTTGGAATAGGTTGAAAGGATAAATTTCCAAAGATATCAAACAAACTTAGTATCTCTTAATAGGGAGAGTGAAATCCAGTTGTCATATAGGCTTTCTGGGATCCCCCTCTCACACAGGGGTTACGCACTAGGTCGCATTCGGGTGAATTACAGAGATTATCTCTCCGTGGTTCAACTGTTTGTAGTGGTTGGATCGTATATTGGGAGTCACTTGAAGGTATACCCACAATGTTGAGTGGAAGCCTTTCAAGTTGATTTCAGACTTGTTATCTTGCCCATACGTTTCGACTGGACTGTCAATTGTACCCGCCCATGGGCTGACTGCAGGTTGGTGACCTTAGTAGCCACAATCTTTAGGGTCTCACACAAGGTGACGGTAAAGGGAAGTCTCACTGTACCTGGAACAGACGTTGGTCAAACTCACTCGGGCTCCTTGGAGGGTAAATCCACAATTAATGCATGGAAGCTTGCACCAAGGCATAAGTCCATTAAGCAGGTCACCAATGTAACTGATCCACCCACCCTATCCCCTCCCCTTCCTATTTTGATATCGCGACATTGGATTTCATCACCAACTAGTGGTTTCATCGTAGGAAGGTTTGTTTGATTGATTGCTTCTCAGATTCATAGCGTGTGTTGTTTGTTTTACTTAGTGGACCTTAGGTCAAGTCAGTGTTAATGGCATCGAATCCTGAGAGTACCAATGGAGGAACCCCTTCTCTTGGGGAACCTTATACCTTTCCTTCATTTGGAAACTTTGGTCCTCCGTATATTGCCACACTAAGTCTTCCAGGACTCACCATTGGATTACCAGTTTGGTTGTTCCCCACTCTGGTGATCCCGAATCCTCCTAATGTTTCAACTACACCTAATACTTTATATGTCAGTACACCACCCACACATCAACCTCACGTCGAATTTTTACCTTCTTCGCCCATTAAGTCTCCTTCCATTTCTCCTTCTTTGCCTAGTGAAAGCTCTAAAGCAAGTAGCCAGGTTGATCAGAAGAAGAAGAAACAAAAAGAGAAGAAGAAGAAGAGCCTGAAAAGGACCAAGGCTCCAACAACATCATATGTTGGATCTAAGCAACTAGTTACTATTAATAGTACTGGGAGTGTTGATGAGGTCAACAAGATTAAAATGAAGAATCCGAAACCCAAATTCCCTTGTAGTCTTTGTAAGGGTGACCACTTTCTGAGGGATTTCCCCGGTCTTATCAAGGTCTTAGAAATGTGGTCCTCCACGTCGTTGGCCTCTACCGGTCATGCCGATGATACCCCGTCAACTAGTGATATTAAGGTTGGTAAGAAGAAGAAAGCTGTCAAGTTCCCTTGCATTTTGTGTAAAGGTGATCATTACTCTTACCTTTGTCCTCGTATGGATGAGGCTTCTTCTCTTTTAGAAAAACTTCAACTTCCAAAAGTTTATCGTAAGATTTCCCCCAACCCATCATTAGTTCATGGACTGGTCAATCCGGTTCCATCCCCGGTCAGTCTGGTTGATCAGATGATCAATCTAGTTTCCTCCTCGATTGAACCACAAACCCCAGTAACTGATCCAATTCTGTCATCGATCAGCCCCTCTCTTCATCAAAAGAGTGTAACCTAAGTGGTTGATCTATTTTTATCCTCAGTCGATCCCACTCTCCCGTTAGAGAGTGACACCCAAGTGGTCGATCTGTTTCCACTCGTCGACCCCATTCTTCCCTTGGAGAATGAAACTTGAGTGGTCGATCTGGTTCTGTCATCGGTCAATCCCACTCCTCCTTTGACGAGTGCGAAAGTGACTGATCCAGTCCCTTCCTCAGTCGGTCCCACCCTTCATTCGAAGAGTGCCAAAGTGGTTTCTCCGGTTACATCATTGGTCAACCCCACTCCTCCTTTGACGAGTGCCAAAGTGATTGATCTAGTCCCTTCCTCGGTTACTCCCACCCTTCCTCTGAAGAGTGTCGAAGTGGTCAATCCAAGTCCACCTTTGGTTGATCCTATCCAATCATCAGTCGATCCTACTCTCCCTCTAGAGAGTAAACTCAATACTGACCATGTTTTTCTCGTTGATACAGAATCTACCATGCCGAGGGGCATTCCTCATTCTCCTGCGAAACCCCCTCTAAGTAATGAGTCCATCCCTTTTGAATGGGGTGCGCTAACTAGACCTCATCTTCCCTCTCACATTCCTTTCCAAATTAAAGTACAAGTTTGTGGTCGGGACATTCCTCAAATGATGATAGATGAAGGTGCGTCTGTTAGTATTTTGTCTTATGTTGCTTGGTACACTTTGGGTTGTTCGCATCTTGTGCCGGTTACACAGGATCTGTTAGCTTTTAACAGAAGAACTAGTCAACCTTTAGGGACCCTTCCTCAACTTCCCATAACTTTGGGAGAAAAAAATATCTTTATTGATGTCATGGTAGTTTGAGACCCCTTGGATTTCACTTTATTCCTTGGGCAGGATTATGTCTATTCCATGAAATCTATTGTGTCCACTCTTTTCCGTGTGATATCTTTCCCTTACAATGGAATAATTGTGACTATTGATCAACTTTCATTCATCGGTCCTGACAAGATTACCTCCCTAAGTGGTTCTTATATGATGACAGTATTACCCCCGCCGCATGTTAATTATGTGGCATTGTCTCCCGTGACTTCAACTTCTGACAATTTGGATCTGGTAGTTGACATGGTGATTTATTTGGTAGGCCTATTGGAGCTTGATCTCCTTACCCCTATCATGGCCCTCGACATGTGTTGCTTCCAGAGTGATTTTCTTCCATCCAGTGAAGATCTCTTGGAAGCCATGACCGAGTTTTGTCCCTTGACATGGTGTCCTTCCAGAGCGTTATCCTCTTGGAAGCCATGATCAAGATGGAGTCAGGAGCATATTTTTTCTTCTCTGTAGCAAGCTCGTTAAAAAATGAAATAGAGGCCTTGAGCATAGATATTTTCCTATGTCAAGCTCGTTAAAAAATGAAATGGTCACCTCTCTTGAACCTTATTTTCATCCACCTTTCTCCTTTTTCTCATCTAGTCGGGAAATTGTTGACCACCTCAAAGTCGGTGAATGAATTGAATCTTGGAGGGCATGTCTCCAACCTTTGATGATCATTCTGGAGTTAAGCCACTAGCTTTTCAAGCTGGGGGCATACCGAGCTTAGTCTTTGTTCTTTCTCGTGCTCGTAAATACATGAGAATGCATCTGGGTAAACTTTTATCTCTTTTTCGGACCTGTATGGATACATGAAAAAGGAAACCCCTGGAGTCTCCTTTAAGCTCTTTTCAAACTCTCTAAACATGAAAAGATTGCCGAGTGATCTTGCTTCCTTTCCCACTCGTTAAAAGGTTTGAAAGGGCGTCTTTCGAGTGATAATTTATCTCTTTTTTGGCCTCGCAAGACTAACATTATGAAAAAGGACAACATTGGAGTCTCCTTTAAGCTCTTTTTAGACTCTCTAAACATGAAAAGCTTGCCGAGTGACCTTGTTCTCTTCACACTCGTTAAAGTATTTGAAGAAAACATCTGTTGAGCAATAGTTTATCTCTTTTTCGGTCTCATCAAACTACTTTATGAAAAAGGAACTAAGAGAGTTCTCTTTTAAGTGTTTTTCCAGACTCTATAATCACGAAAAGCCTTCGAGTTTTCTATCTTTGGACTCATTAAAACAAACATCGACAGACCCATACGGGACCGAGTTCTTACTTCTTCCAGTTCGTTAAACAAAGGAAGAGGAACTTACCGAAGGTGAGTTATATCGAGCATGTGTTACCCTCCTCGAGCTCGTTAAATTAAAAAGAGGTACTCGTCTATTTGGATGGGGGAAATATTGAAAGAAGCAAGCCAAGCAGTTTTTGAGAACATTACCAGTAACTCTTAGAGTCGCCTTTGAACACGACACTTTGTCTTTGCGCACATACTAATCCGCTGAACCTCTTCACTGAGCTAATCCTTTGATTTTATTTTACTCCTTTGGGTCACCTGACGTAAGTCACAACATCCACTACATCATCAAGTTTTGGTCCATGTCATGTTTCTGCTGTTGTGCCTCAGTGTTCAAGGGAAGTATCTGCCTCAAGGGTCAGCCATCACAAATATCTTGCCTGAATACCCATGTCAGTCCATGTTCATTTGATCTACCAATTACATGTCTGTGTCTGTTTCATGTCGTTGATGGGGGATACATCAAGGCCCTCCTGTGACGAGTCTATTCCTGTCGACTTCAACACATTATCCAGGAACTAGACTTAGAAACCAGTTAGTACCTTGGGACCTACATGCCTCAATGGTAGGCCTCCTCGCGTCCGACAGTGGGTTTACACCATTGACCTCTGATCGGATGATCCCATGAATGTTCGAATTCAGCTCATCTATTCACATTTGTTGGAATGTACTAGGGTACCTTGGGAATCATTGACATCAATGGTGATTTCTCGCGCTTGTTAACGGTTTACATCATTGACTAGTAATCAAGTAGTTTCTGCCATGTTCGACATCAGGACATCTATTCACATGGTTAGATTAGTACTACATTAGGATTGGTAAGAAGACCCTGGGTTGAGTGATCACTCTGATATGTACTTTGCCCAGGTTGTGATAGAATTTCTCTTGACAAATGACACATATACTGTCACATAGATCCACTTTGTATTGGTCGTGGCTATGTCTTGTCATCTTGTAGATCCATTGTGTATTCTTCGTGGCTACGATCAGTTCATCTCATGAGAGTATAGATCCACACTATATCCTCAGTGGCTATACCTTTTATCAATACAATTATGGATCCACAATGTATTTTATGGCGGCCATATCTTGCAAGTCTTTATCATCCAAGCATAGGTATGCCTGCCTTGGGTTTGAAACATTGTTGAAGCATATCCATAACTTACATTAGTTTATACCTAGCTTAGACTCCTAGATCTTGGTTAATACATTCATTTACACTTTATTTCACCTAATTTGGCCACATAGAGAGGAAGGGTGCCTCATCCCTAGATTTTAGGGAAAACTGCTAATTTTAGATCAAGACTCAACTCTCGGTTCTTGATTTTCTTGATTTATTCTTGATTTATTCTTGATTTATCCTTGATTTATTCCAACTCCCCCATGCAAAAATCATCCATTATTGGGGAATTCACACCTCCTCTTTGAGTGAGAGATTTATTCCTTAATTAATGATTTTTGCCTTTACTATTATTAGTAATTGTTATTTCGGGTCAGTTAATTGAGTTGGAACTACTTCTCTTGTTAGTTAAGTGAGATTAAGTGAGATAATGCACATAACTTGAATCTTGTGAGTGTGTGACATGTATCTTTAGTGGTATAGGTCGAACTATGTGGTCTCCCTTAGCTTATGACACCTATTTTAGCTATTTCTAGCTTTTTTTGAGTAGAATTTCTATGTTGGAAATTCTATATATTCACCTCCTCTCTTCTTTTTTGAGGATGGTTGCTCATGTATATTCATTTTTTATTAATATAATTCTCTGATTTATGGAGCAAAAAATTTCTCTCATCTCTTGAATATTAGCA